>OZ024856.1:32297400-32322400 GCA_964017155.1 Oasisia sp. SBJ-2009
ATCATAATAACTAAGTCATTGTTTACAGTATATATCACATGCTATAGGTCCTGTACATATTGTTCTTAAGCCAGCAAGACACATGCTTAAACATATATTTAACTATTCCAGCCATACAAATAACATATTGGGCCTATAAAATAGAATAGGCCTGTATATACCTGTTATTGGCGTTTTTCTTTTTGAAAATAAAAATAGCAAAAATTCACATTACCCTGAACACATAATAGTTCCCCACTAAGCGTAGCAACAGCCAGGCATCACCTAGTTTAAGCATAACTACAGCCGCACATTAGCTAGTCTAAGCATAGCAATAGCCATGCATTAGCTAGTCTAAGCATAACAACAACCGTACATTAGCTAGTCAAAGCATAGCAATAGCCAGGCATTAACTATTCTAAGCGTAGCAACAAACACGCATTAGTTATTTTAGGCGTAGCAACAGCCAGGTATTAGCTAGTCTAAGCGTAGCAACAAACAGGCATTAGTTATTCTAAGCGTAGCAACAGACAGGCGTTAGCTAGTCTAAGCGTAGCAACAGACAGGCGTTAGCTAGTCTAAGCGTAGCAACAGACAGGTATTAGGTAATCTAAGCATAGCAACAGCCAGGCATTAGCTAGTTTAAGCGTAGCAACAGACAGGCGTTAGCTAGTCTAAACGTAGTAACAGACATGCGTTAGCTAGTCTAAGCGTTGCAAGCAACAAACAGGCTTTAGTTATTCTAAGCGTAGCAACAGCCAGGCATTAGCTAGTCTAAGCGTAGCAACACCCAGGCATTAGCTAGTTTACAGTATACCTACACTTTTGTTCCCCAGCGCGATTTTTGTTTCCATTAAGTTCTCTCTTCTTCCACACTGCTTGTCTTATTATCTGTCTCTGTCACAGGTGATGGCAACACGGACACTCAAAGACGCAGATGACGTATTAGATGTTCCAACGTCGTCGCCAATTATACAGAAAACTGACACGGTTATGGTAAATGGAGGTTCACCAGACGCCAATATAGTAACATCTCGGGGCAAATTAGCAGATAATAGTAACCAGGACAGTGACAAATTGCCTCATTTTATAAAATATAGACATTGCAAAACGGTGAGGAAGCATCGACACTTTTGTGCCAAGTCGCATCCACGTGTAGATTGCAACGGCTCAATGCACGACACACACAGTAAGTGCGTTTGGTGCAGCAGTCTTGACAGAGTCAAGCACAAAGGGAAAATGAAAGGCGATGGACAAGCGAGAGTTGCGGCTGACTTGAAAACAATGGGCGGTAAATATCACACAAGCGACCGAGACGACTTTGATTGTGCACACGAAGACATAACAAGAACCGAGAGCAAGTCAAAACTATTACGATTCAAGGAAGCGCCCGACGAGCTGGAAAGTACACCAACGACAGACGTAAATCCTCATCTTCAGTGCAAACACACTGTCTTCGTAAACGTCAGCAACGATACCAGTGATATTGCAGAAACCAGTGCCAGTAATATATGTTACGAAGACAGGTCATGCCAAGTAGATGACACCATTTTGGCGGACGCAGCATCTTCAGCAAGACGGCGGGATAGCTGGAGACACCAGTCGACACAAGTGCACGGGGACGACTTGTCGAGTGCGCAGTACTGTCCGCAGTCAACAACATACATCAGCGGTGAGCCTGGTGGCGGACAATTTACAACATTTGCGAGTAGTGGTCACTCTGGTGACTTACAGTGTGAAACCAACGCCAGTGATGGCCAAGAACACGACATCGTACACAGTGACATTGCTGTGATAACGTCTGACATCAATGAGGCGGACACGAATGATCCACAGATGTTAAGGAGAGTACAATCTGAGACCGAGGCTACACGCGAAACATTCCAAAAGACAACAACTCAGAATGTGGCAAGTATTGTTGCTCATTTGCTATTACAATCGTATTTGATTTTTTTTAAATAATAAACCATTTTGTTAATAAAACAAACTACGATATCAAAGTAGTTAAATTTGATTGAAAACTAAGCAAACGCTGTTTTCTCCATCCACATGTTGGGTTGTCATATAATGTTGTATGGACATGTTCTCCATCCACACAAACACACGTATGTAAACACCCACACCCACACATACACACCCCCACCCCATCACCCCACCCCCCCCCCCCACACACACACGCGCACGCACGCACGCACGCACACACGCACGCACGCACGCACGCACGCACGCACGCACACACACACACACACACACACTCTCACACACACACACACACACACACACACACACACACACACACACACACACACACACACACACACACACACACACACACACACACACACACACATATAAAATGGATCCGTGTTGGTTTGTTTCATCGCAGACAGGCAAGACGACGCCGAACAGGCCCAACGTGGACTTATCTCTCAGTCGTGAAATGTATCGAGACGAGTTGCGATATTTAAACGACAGTCTTGAGCAGTTCAAGCTGCAATGTCACAACGAGGTGGGACAACCACTGTATGCGTGCATGCTTGAGTGCCTGTCTATGTGTTAGTGTTAGGCCGCAAGCGTGTACGTGTGTGCTGCTTATTTTAGCTGTGAGGAGTCTTGTCACAAGTTAAACTGCATGTTTAGAAAACATTGTAATGCATTTTCTGTTTAAAAAAGTCATCATCCTATGTTTTGTAAGCTTTACAACTTTTGAAAAGTGTTCCACGTTATGATGGCTGGCAGATTGGGGATCAAGATAACAAGTGAAGGGACTTCTCTTTCACTGTATTGAAAATAGTTTTGAAAAGAATATCTTCTGTGGGCTGTACATTTACAAGAAGCTGCAGTAAGTGCAATACCATTTGTTCAGATGGGTGAATTTGAAGAACGACTCAAGCAAAAGAAACATGATCTAACAGAAGATCTACGGAAACTGGAGGAAGAAAACTACGACAGAAGGTACATGCCATCTAACTATAATAGTTATAATATACGTGTGTGTGTGTGTGTGTGTGTGTGTGTGTGTGTGTGTGTGTGTGTGTGTGTGTGTGTGTGTGTGTGTGTGTGTGTGTGTGAGTGTGTGTGTGTGTGTGTGTGTCTGTGTGTCTGTGTGTCTGTGTGTCTGTGTGTCTGTGTGTCTGTGTGTCTGTGTGTCTGTGTGTCTGTGAGTGTGTTAAATAAAAACAAAAGGCAACACTTTGGTGTTATGCTCCTAAATGATACAAACGAACCGTGTTAATAACGACATGTCACGCACTCTAAGCACGAAGCGCGTATTCACAGGCGCCATTTGTCGGACCTGAGAGGAAAGCAATATTTGAATTCTACAAAGCCTACACAGACTTACAGAGAATCAATTACGCGAAAAAATGTGCCAACACTGGCGCTGTACAAGAAATTTCGAAGCTGTGTGATTAAATGTCTTCCATGATACACCACAGACGATAACAATTTGATTACAGTTGCAGGTGTTTGGCCTGTATTATTTTAGATGCAAAGCCCTCAATAATTGCACTTATATTTTTCTGCATCTCATTCCCCAAATCGCGAGTGCGTATATTGGCTGTATTCGTGTGAGTAATTGTGGATTAGTAGCTGCTGTCATTGGTACCTAACCTCAACAACATGCCACTTGTTTCCCTGCATCTCGCCCACACATGCACTGGTGACCTCCGTTCGGGAGTGTTACTAATAACCGGCGAGCGTGTAATTGTGGCCTCTTCTCGGTAGGTTGTCGTTGCGACAGTCGACGATGTTGTCACTAATGAACCAAGAGACAGACATCCAGCAACAACGGGATCACCTGCTGCGACTGGAGGAGGAACTACTGAACAAGGAGGACGAGTTGCAGTCACGACAGGAAGCCCTGGACAGGTACAGCGAGGAGGTACGTACAGCCAGGTACAGCGAGGTACGTACACGGCCAGGTACAGCGAGGAGGTACGTACACGGTCAGGTACAGCGAGGTACGTACACGGCCAGGTACAGCGAGGTACGTACACGGCCAGGTACAACGAGGTACGTACACGGCCAGGTAGAACGAGGAGGTACGTACACGGCCAGGTAGAACGAGGAGGTACGTACACGGCCAGCACACTCACGCCAGCGTCTCTGTTGAGATAGACTGCGACGACGCTTTATTGAGCGCGAGGGAATCACCTAATAATCCTTTATTTTATATTTACTATGTCAAATATTAGGCGGAGATACACTACATTTTCCCTTCTAACAGTGAACATGGCCTTCGCTTAATATATGATACACGCACGCACGCACCACACGCACACACATATTATATATATATATATATATATATATATATATATATATATATATATATATATATATATATGTGTGTGTGTGTATATATATATATATATATATATATATATATATATATATATATTATATATGTATATATATATATATATATATATATATATATATAATTACTTGGATAGGACTAATTGTTCAGCGGTCTGTCCCGCCAGTCCGGTCCTCACACGACCCAGCTAAGGCCTAAGGGACACCGTATCTCGACATTCCGGCGATTGCGAAGCTGTAGCGCAACTCAAACCAAGATTGAGTTTAGCATAGTTAACAATGCCGTTCGTGGTCGCTCGCGAAAGGCACCCTTGTGTGATCTGAAGCATTCATCAAATGCAATTACGCCGTCGTTGTGAACAAACACGTGGTCAAAGAGTCGCCAGCAGGCTTTCGGGAACAACCTGGTCATTGACTAGCACAAGAACACTTACCGACCGACATGCGTTGTGCGAGTGATGGTTTTGTTGAAAGTACCTGCGACTGTTTGTCCCGTCGGAAGGCATCAAATGTTCGGCTCCGGTCTGTGCAAAATATACCATAGGCTTAGCCGTAAACTGTAAAAAATGACAGTTCCCCCTAAATTCCTCTTCTTTGTAATTTATTGAGCCACACCTCTTATAATCTTGCCCACACACTCGACAAGACACTTCTTACATAATCTCGTATTTTCAGCCATTGTCTTATACTTCTGTTTCCATGTTGCCGTTATTTTCTGTATTCGTTCTACCCACCACGGACCGCTCTCAGCAGCCCCCAGAACATGCATGTGTAGGCTGGAAAAGTAGCACTTACACAATAACACCAGCAGAAGCTGCACGTTTGTGAGAACAACTCGAAGAAACACAAGAACAAAGAGGGTGAACAAAAGGATGACCGACACGAGGACAAGGATTGTATTAAATGCAGCCTAACAGGAACACTGGCAAGACGTGGTATGGGCTGGGCACGTCATACTTGCAAAGAGAGCCGAGGCAGAATAACAAGAAGGTCTTAGGAGAAATTCACAACTGAGATGGGAGGATTGGGTGAGGAGAGAAAATGGCGACGGGGGTTGATAACAGGAAGTTATCTAGAGAACGAACGAGCGAATGAACGACAGGGAACATGCAAGGAGGAAGAAGACACGAGACAAAGGAGGAGACACTGCCATGTATCGTGCCTTCTTCCTTATTGTTCCCTACTAATATACGAACGAAAACAGCAGCATGGGAGGAGTACTGTCTTTGTTACGTATATTAATATATCCATGTCGCGTGACTCAATCCCCGAAAGAAACACGAAAAACATCAGCCTACAGACAGTTACGCTTGTAACTTTTTCAACATGAACTAACAATTTACTCACTGTCAACATTGTTGTAATATCAATGCCTTGACGTAGGAGGCTGAAAGACGCAAACATATGAGTTAACTGAAACCAGGCAAATGTACAGCTCTGGTGTTGCTACTAGCTAACCACCAGATACATGCTTCCGCTTCTACGAGCTCCATGTCATTCACTCAAACTGGAGATAAGACATATTGCAACTCCAATGTGATTTACCAGATGAAGCTATGTGCATATATTTCACTCAGACAACGTAACAAAGCAAGTCTCTCGCAAACACTCCTCAATGGTTTTATTGTTGTTGTCACAGCAAGGTGTGACAGCAACATAGGCACAAACAACAAAAATACATATCAATATAGACTATAATAGGTTAATACGCACCCTTTGCAGCAGCTATATTACATTTTATGTTCAATGCACTGTAACGCCTGTCATAGGTATGAAGTTCTACATAGGTGTGTAGGTTTCAGTTAAGTTAGTCACCATTGATGTGCATGATTCAGATGGACGAAATAGAAGGCTACTTGAAAAGACGACACGACATAGCCGAGAGAAAAGCTGAGGGTTTGAAAAAAATTGACGAGGTAAGACAACAATAACTGTGTAAATAAAACGTTTTAGAAACGTTGCTGTGTGTATGCCTTATGTTCTAAAAGAAACAACTTTTAAGATGATAGCGTCAGTGGTATCTCCAAATTATGCCAAGAATGCGCGCTTACAATGCATACTACACCGCGTAGCAAGTTGCGTTCCTGGACACAGTTGTACAAGAGGGTGCCAATGGGTCGGTAACGACGGCGTCAGGGAATAATTCTATACCAGCTGTTGGCAGTGGCGGTAGGCAAGGATGTTATCCGTGACAGAAGGTACTAGCAGATACAAAAATATAAACAATATATTCCTTTAACTATATAAGGTGTCCGTTCTTGCCCGGGAACGCCGGTGTATGTCAATTATAAAAGCAACCCAGGGGAAGCATGGTGTTACAACTGATAATGTAATAATAACCTATTAATGTAATAACTGCCTGATAATGTAATACAACTGCTAATAATGTAATAACATCACCTGATAATGTAATAAACTTGCTGCCTGATAATGTAATAACGTATATATCCACGTAGGACCGAGTCGTTTTCGTGGATTTCACGGATTTTTTATTATAGTAGGCACCTTCGGTCATGGCCATGGGTGAAGCATCATAGCTGTTTTAACTGTCTTACTCGGCAAAGTGGGCCCCATGGGCATCCCATACAAGAAAGAAATCGAGGCCACGGCAAGACTGGTAACGTGCCCCCGGTTCAAAGAAGACATCGCATATCGTTGTGACATGCGATGTCACTTAATTGTGGCCTCCACACTTTATAATAAAAAAATGGGTTATCTTTTTAAAAGACGTCTGGCATATTATATTTTATTAAGACAGAATAACTAGACTGTGCATATAGGCACTTGGTCAATATTCAAGGTATGTATTGGAGCAAACATTAATCTGATTAGTACATAAATGTCAAATGAAGGTTGATCGGCGCTTAATTAAGTGACAACTTTACCCGCCCTTCCCCTAAAACTCATGGTGGGAGAATGTAAAACTAAATACCCTGACGTGCTGGGACAAATCTGTCTTCATATTTCGAACCAGCATATTGGATTTAATCTAAAAAGCAAAAATTGCAGTAATGCGAAATAGACGAAATGGACTAAGCGCAAGAAATCAAAAGTCCTACGTGATATATATATATATCCGTTATTACTATATCAGGCAGCAAGTTTATTACATTATCAGGCAGCAAGTTTATTATATTATCAGGCGTTTGTATTACATTACCAGGCAGTTGTTACATTAATAAGTGATTATTACATTATCAGTGCTAACACATGGTATTTGCCAAGTGAATGCAATACTCAAGTGTCTAGTGTGAACAATTAGAAGTCCCACCACACTCCACTTAACTTAGGTTGCATTTTCCCGGGTACAATGTATCAGATAAAGTAGCTGCTCTCTCGACAGGAGCTGCGGCAACTACAGGACTCACTTCAGTCAGAGCGAACGTCTGCTCTCTCTGATGACTCAGTGCCGCCAGACAGACCCACCGTCAGTCAACTCAACTGGTGAGTCGGCACTCGACACTCGCAATTCACGCACAGACCATGCTATCTCTCGCCATTTCTCTCTGTCTCTTTGTTAATAAGTGACTCTGGTGGTTCTCATTTCCTAGTTTGTTTACCTTATTGCAATGATAACTGATTTGGTAAACATAGAATGTTGTTTAAAAAACGTCCAAAGGTTAGATCACCCTTTAGTATATTTACACATTATTTCGCTACAGACTGAATTATATAGTTGATTTTATTCCGCGTTTTCAGGGCATTCCTGCAGAAGACACTGATCAGTCAAAAGACGGTGCTGGAGGCTGCACTGCGCAAGAGTCAGACAGACACAGCCAAGGCGGAAATGGCATTGCAGAACAACTTGACAACCATGAGAACCCTTTACAGCAAAGTAAGTATTAACACACACACACACACACACACACACACACACACACACACACACACACACACACACACACACACACACACACACACACACACACACACACACACACACACACACACACACACACACACACAGACAGACAGACAGACAGACAGACAGACACTTGTCTGTTTTATTCCATATCTGATAAAATACCAGTTTTTATGGAGGAGTGAAAAGGGTTCCATGATACAAAAGGTCGATTCCAAATAGAAATTGAAACTTTCCTGTTAAAGGAAATGGTAAAACACGTGCTTTTATTTGGTTGCTAAGTAACCTACATATATTATTACAAAGTATGCATGCGAGATATGAAGATAAATTTAATTGGTAGATAAACACAAAGTTCTAAAATAATACATGTTGCACAATGACTGATGGCATTGGAGAAGTTACTGCAGGAAACATGTCAGCCATCACCGCATTTGTCTGTTCCTTATCTAGGTGAATGAGCTGGAGAAGTCAGTCCAACACAAAGATGCAAAAATTAAGGAACTGGAGGCACGTCTCACACTTTCTCTACAGGAAACCAGACCTGTCATCCAAAGAAGAAACAGACCGTTGTCCCGTGGCCACACAAGCAGTTCTTCATTTGATGTAGACACGCAGCCATCTAATTCAACCTCACATGTTCATTTTGATAAAGATCAAAACAAAGTGCTGTCAAGGCAACAGTCCATGGTTATTTCACACTCAGGTGCGAAACCTAAAAATGTTAAATTTAATGAGAAAGGAAATAAGTGGTTAAACAAAACCAATGTTCGGAAACAGCCGGGAGAGAAACAAGTTAATGAGAGATCGAGCCAGGCATGTGTGGTCATGTAAACACTTATAAATTTTAATGCACTGTTTGTTGGTGAGGACTGTTCAGGGAGACTGGTTGTCGTAGCTGCTTGTGTTGTCATTTTAAAGTGGTCTCTGCAGCTGATCACCAAACCAGGTTATTTATATCCAAAACTGTTATGGGCTGTAGTTGACGACAAACATTCTGCAAAATATAGTATCTGAAGAGACACAGTCGTTTTTGAGGAAATTTTAAAATGTAGTAGTGATACCCTTTTTTCTAATTCAGTTATTAATTTTCTCTAGTCCAAATTTCATTGACTTTTGTGTGTGCTTATAGTAGGGTTTGACTTGTGATTGAGATCGGGCTACCATTAAACTTCCAGTCTGTGTATTGAAATACCTATTTTATATTGTACTACCTCAATTGTAATATAGTGTTATATTCCCGCCATGATTTGTGAATCATGTTGCATTTTGGGAGCAAAACATTTTAGAGACAAATATATAGTTTCCTAGTCACACACACAACTTGTCTTTACACTAATAACATTGCAGGGCATTAGTAAAAACACAAAATATTGTTGCAGATTTGTACATTTTGCAATTTTTATCATGTAATGGGCAGCATCACCCCCAGTACATTTTGTAATTATTTTATTGGAATGTGACCTGATTAATTGTAGTGTTTAGTTAGGGGTAAGGTAACTGACAAAACAATAATCAATCATAATAAAATGAGGATTCATTTAACATTTATTCATCACACAAAACCAGGTGGTATTAGTAACAATACACGTATGAAATAGATCACTTCACACAACATCAACTCAATGGACAGTGTGTATGAGTGACATACTGGGGTCAGCTCGTTTGACACGGATTGTGTGGGTTGAAATGTACTTGACTGTTGTAACTGACTAAAATGTTCAGAGTACTTTGTACTTGAGTTTGTTGTGTAAGTGCCTAATATTTTAGACACGTACTTGTACACACTACATACAACCAGGTAGTAATAACAATAATCTACATGCATTAAACATATGAACTCTACTGTATTCAGTTGGTGTACGAGTCAGGCACACGTATTGACCCATCTCTGACTGGGACTGAAGCCAGTGATGGGCTGACAATACTTCAATGAGACTGGTGTAATAAGCTACTTAGAAATCATATAAAATACTGTGTATCAGAGGCTTTCTGAGCTGTCCACAAATGCTCACTAAAGTGTACTACCAACACTGAGGGACCTATTTATACAGGTGAATAAACTGAAGCCATGTGATGACCACACCTGTCTAGTGTCAGTCCCTGTACTTTGGCAGTGTGTCACATATTTAACATCTGTTACCTACCAGCCACTTTCCTGTATGCAGCCATCGTATTTACATTCATTGCTTACTCCTGTAAGAAAACCTGTCCAGCTTTGATCATCTAGATGTGATTTACGTTTTGTCCCTAATGTCAATATTGAGACTAGGGCTTTTGTTGTGGGTGCACCTACTCTTTGGAATACACCTCCTACTACCCTGGGTAGTGTTAAATCAGTTGAAAATATTGCAAAATTCCACTGTCATTTAAAGACACCTGTACAACCTTGGCTATCCACCATAGCTCCCTGGCATATCAACCTGATGACAACTGGATTTGTTTATCGCCTCTGAGACTGATCAACCCTTTTGTATAGATGGACCTCTGAGCTTGGTTTCTAAGGATTTAGGTGCAATAGAAGTTACCTAATTATTATTATATTTAACTCCAATTTTTGATAGTTTTCCTTCCCGTGCCATCAAGTATAGAACAAATGGGACAGAACGTTTCTAAATACGACACTAAATGTGGGAGGCGCAGCAGGAGCGCAGCAGGAGTGCCACACCCTGGCCATCTTCACTGATCCTGACTGGCCGTCTGGGGCCAACTTCGATTGAGCTATGCAAGTAACTAGTGTTACCCAAGTCCCAATCGAACAGCCGAGATCACTCAAGCACGTGAACATTTTTGACCTAGATTAGCAAGGTGAATATTCAAGGCCGCTACTCGAGGCGATCGCGAGTTTTACAGGATTCACTCGAGTAACTGACGTCATTAGCAGTAACAGCCTACAGGGAACGTCGGCCCCTACTGCATAAGAAATAAATTAAACATTACATGACACAATGATTTTAATATGAATTAAAGTCAACACATTCTATGAATTATAATTTAAGACCAAGAAGATGAACGTCACAATTTACACACTAAACAACTGATTATTTTATTTATTTACATAAGGGTCCGTGATCACGATCATCGGTGTTCAGTTGGATTACGCGCGTTGTACTGGGCACGCCGTGTAAATCATCATAAACTGGATACCACGTTGGGATTACGCGAGTAACTCAAGTAGCTCAATTGAAGTTGGCCTGGGGTTGCACTGTGCCCCTTCTACACATCACAAGAACAACACATTCATTTTAACCATTTATTCAATCTCCTTCATTTGTCTCCATGCCTTCCTCTCCCTCGCTCCCCTCCTTGTCCCAGTCCTTCATATTTGCTCCCATCATAAAATCTTCCCGCAGTATGCTCCACTTCGGATCCTCCGCCTTCTCCTGTAACAGACCAACACATGAGTTACACAGACCAACACATGAGTTACACAGACCAACACATGAGTTATGCAGACCAACACATGAGTTACACAGACCAACACATGAGTTACACAGACCAACACATGAGTTATGCAGACCAACACATAAGTTACGCAGACCAACACATGAGTTACACAGACCAACACATGAGTTACACAGACCAACACATGAGTTACACAGACCAACACATGAGTTACACAGACCAACACACCAGTTACATAGACCACCACATCAGTTACACAGACCAACACACCAGTTATACATACCAACACACCAGTTACACAGACCAACACATCAGTTACACAGACCAACACGTCAGTCACAAGGCCTGCATCATAGGCTGCATGCATATCAACACGCCAGTTTCACAACATTTTTTTATGCATGTAAACATGTCAGTTACACAGTCTGCAGACATAACATGTCAGTTTTACATTGTGCAAAAAACCAACACACCACTTTCATAGGCTGCATACAAATCAATAAATTGTATTCACATCCTGCACCCAAGTCAATATTTCACATGAATCACACAGCCTGTACATATATAAATATATCTTGGCATGAACATTAGCATAACATGTTTTAGAAAGATGAATTGCAACAGTTATTGACAAGTATACCTCTGGAGTATTTATAAATCTGTAGGTACTCATCTTGCAAATGATAATATCACATGGGTTAATATAGGTTTAAGTTGTAAGCTGTTCAGAATATTTTATAGCATTATAAGGTTGAACATGAAAAATCAATAATGTTAAATGAATACATTTTGATGGTTTTTTCACTGTTTCAGTTAACATAATGAAACAGAATAATTATTTTCCAAAAAGTATATGTAAAAATAGCAATTATGCATCAGCTTGTTGTGCAGATAAGACACAAGTTATGTTTTGCATAAAAAGCAGAGAAATAATTATGCAAAATTATCATATTTTGATACAGTACATATCAAATACATATAATACCCATTTCACACATATAAGCCATAAGATATATTTGGATTGGCCGCAACTTTGAGAAAATTAGACTAAATCTACAAAAGTGATTCAGTGATTTAGATGACACAGTTCATGTAGTTGTCAAATGAAATTGAAACTACATCCACAGGGCCAAGAGTAAATAGGTGATATACGATGATGTGGTAAACTATGTAATTTCTGAATTCAAATGATGGCAAGATGAATTGGTATATGGTATATGTCACACTCACTGTCACTGCTGTAGTGCGCGTCTGGTACGGTTCCGTCACCACCGTTGTAGCAGTGTTCTTGAGCACATCAAGAAACTGTCCTTTTGTCATTGTTTGTAAGGCAGTGTCCCGTCTCCTCACAGACGAACCAGCCTCTTTCAGCTTCTCCTCAACCATCTTCTGCTGCTTCTTGACAGCGTTAAACAGCTGTATGACACCCCTGCGGATTAAACATATGTATGACACCCCTGCGGATTAAACAGATGTATGACACCCCTGTGGATTAAACAGCTGTATGACACCCCTGCAGATTAAACAGATGTATGATGAAGTGACAACAGAATGTACAGTGAGTACAGTATAAGATCTAGGTGGACAGTTTGTCCTGCCTCATACATCTACAGTATAAGATCTAGGTGGACAGTTTGTCCTGCCTCATAGTCTACAGTATAAGATCTAGGCGGACAGTTTGACCTGCCTCATAGTCTACAGTATAAGATCTAGGTGGACAGTTTGACCTGCCTCATAGTCTACAGTATAAGATCTAGGTGGACAGTTTGTCCTGCCTCATAGTCTACAGTATAAGATCTAGGTGGACAGTTTGTCCTGCCTCATAGTCTACAGTATAAGATCTAGGTGGACAGTTTGTCCTGCCTCATAGTCTACAGTATAAGATCTAGGTGGACAGTTTGACCTGCCTCATAGTCTACAGTATAAGATCTAGGTGGACAGTTTGTCCTGCCTCATAGCCTACAGTATAAGATCTAGGTGGACAGTTTGACCTGCCTCATAGTCTACAGTATAAGATCTAGGTGGACAGTTTGACCTGCCTCATAGTCTACAGTATACGATCTAGGTGGACAGTTTGACCTGCCTCATACGTCTACAGTATAAGATCTAGGTGGACAGTTTGTCCTGCCTCATAGTCTACAGTATAAGATCTAGGTGGACAGTTTGACCTGCCTCATAGTCTACAGTATAAGATCTAGGTGGACAGTTTGTCCTGCCTCATAGTCTACAGTATAAGATCTAGGTGGACAGTTTGACCTGCCTCATAGTCTACAGTATAAGATCTAGGTGGACAGTTTGTCCTGCCTCATAGTCTACAGTATAAGATCTAGGTGGACAGTTTGTCCTGCCTCATAGTCTACAGTATAAGATCTAGGTGGACAGTTTGTCCTGCCTCATAGTCTACAGTATAAGATCTAGGTGGACAGTTTGACCTGCCTCATAGTCTACAGTATAAGATCTAGGTGGACAGTTTGACCTGCCTCATAGTCTACAGTATAAGATCTAGGTGGACAGTTTGACCTGCCTCATAGTCTACAGTATACGATCTAGGTGGACAGTTTGACCTGCCTCATACGTCTACAGTATAAGATCTAGGTGGACAGTTTGTCCTGCCTCATAGTCTACAGTATAAGATCTAGGTGGACAGTTTGACCTGCCTCATAGTCTACAGTATAAGATCTAGGTGGACAGTTTGACCTGCCTCATAGTCTACAGTATAAGATCTAGGTGGACAGTTTGACCTGCCTCATAGTCTACAGTATACGATCTAGGTGGACAGTTTGACCTGCCTCATACGTCTACAGTATAAGATCTAGGTGGACAGTTTGTCCTGCCTCATAGTCTACAGTATAAGATCTAGGTGGACAGTTTGACCTGCCTCATAGTCTACAGTATAAGATCTAGGTGGACAGTTTGTCCTGCCTCATAGTCTACAGTATAAGATCTAGGTGGACAGTTTGACCTGCCTCATAGTCTACAGTATAAGATCTAGGTGGACAGTTTGTCCTGCCTCATACGTCTATGTACAGAGGCATGAGCCACTAAGTTTGTCTGCTACTTTCTCTACTGTTACTTTCTTTCCACTAAGTTTCTGCCCTCTACATTTTCCTATTTCTTTCTTTCCTAATTCCACAAAGTATGACAGTTATTATGCTTACTTTGTGGCTACCCGTTGTAGCTTGTGCTCTCTTTCTTTGTCTGTTGTTTCAGGTTTCACATGGTTAAGATTTTCCCATGCTTTTTTCTGCAAAACCAACGGAGTCACATTCCAGTACTACAGCCAATACATACACATCAATTAGTTACTTGTCATTTTGATTATGATTACACTTCTAGTTCTAAAATGCTTAAAACAATTTCAATTTACACAACTAAACTTAATTATCAATTACAGACATGCTAACAAGTCCTATCAAAAAGTGTAACTATGACATGGCATAGACAGGTATATAGGATTAGCATCATTAGCTATATCAGTTGAACAAGAAATTTATTTTCTTAAGTTGAATGAAATAAAATTGACAATGAAGTAGTTAATAAGATGCCAAAATAATTGTGTACATAATGAAATGTAGAAGTCAGTCAGAACGCAGAAACATACCTGTACATATCTAGTTATAATTAATCTTCTTTGTTAAATTAAGTCAAGATGAGATAACATGGTAAGACGAGACAGTGCTAAGAACTGCTACAATAGAATCTTCTTGTGAAGAAGTGAGGTGACTCCACCCAACATAATGTTACAAATTTGGTAACATATCAATGGTATTTGAACACAATGAGGTCATAACTAATATGTACAATACATGGGGGTAATGGGCAAGTATGATATGCAATTATTTCAAAATGGCATAATATCTTAAATATTCTGCATAAATCATTTCACATTTTCACCGTAGATCAAATAAATCCAAATGTTGTTTCTCATGTAAATTACTCTATGTATTTAGCCTGTAGGTCAGGCACCTGGTAGGTGAAATATAGAGCAATTTATAGCATGGTGATGTCACTACAACGTCACCATAATATTATATAGTTACAACACAGAATTGGTATCTCTATACAATTTAGTCCGTAGTTCAGCTAGGTGGCTCTCCTACCTACGAATTATATATATATATATATATATATATATATAAATAAATAAAAAAGTTAACTTTTCTTGAGTAACGAATTAGATTTTGGGGATGCACTTTTATCTGTAATGAAATGCAAATATGTTAACTTTATTTATTTATTAACTTTGCAAAGCTCCAAGAAAATGTTCACAAATTAACTACCCTATAGTTCAAAGTTTCCACAGTAACATCAACTCATAACAAACCTTCAATCTTTCCTCTCGTTGGTCGTGCACTGAGTTGTCTGTCAGTGTATCATCACCCGTCTTTCTTATTTGTTTTGCTCCTGTGCCATCCTCTCCTTCAGCATCCAGTTCACTGCCTTTGTGCTTTGCAAGTAATATACTTTTATCTGTCTTGGCTTTTGCCAAGATAACCTTATGCTTGGTGGGTTTCTTTCTGAGGATCCCTGATATAACTGTTGCCAGTGATCCTGTTGTTGTTGTTGTTTTGGCAGTGCGCCCACCCTCCTCATCTGACTGTTCACAGTCCGCATCACTGGCTGTGTCAACACTGTCTGCATCTGAAACACAACCAACTACAGTCTACATGTTGTTAAGTCTTAACTTACGTCAAGAGATAAACACAAATAAAAAAGTAAATGGAAACTAATTTATGACCATAGTTTTATCTAGAGACCCGTCCACCCATCATTTGGACAGGCAATTTTCAAGGACAGGGTACAACTCGTCAGGAGTCACAGTATAAGTATCAGTTCGTATGACGGGTGTCCCTGTGTCAACACTGGAACATGTGTGTTCTGTCTCCCCCAGAAACAAATCATTTCCATACTGTGAATTCCTAGCACTACTTGAACATTTTCCACACAGGGCACTCAATAATGCCTACCACCACACAATTCACACATAAGGCCTACTATGTGTAGGCATAGTGCAAGCCATTGATCTATGACACTCTTTTTACGCATGTGTGTAGGACAGGGTTGGGTTCAAATACGTATTTGTAAACCAAACTGTTGTGTATTTGAATTGAAAATCACAAAAGGGCGCATATTTGTATTTGATATTTGGTCTGTATTTGAAAAGTATTTGCAAATACAATCAAATACACTTAAAATTATCATTTTACCAACGAAAGATAAAGAACTGCCTGACATAAACTGGCTCAGGAGTCTAGACAGAGGGTTTTTCAACTGTGGGCAGGTAGCATTGAGAACATTGGCCTACAGTCAAGCTGGTCAAACATTAGCATCAATGAATGAATGGAAGCCAGTGAAGCTTATCTATAGCTGCAAAGGCAAGTATTCACAGGGAATGGAATTTGCTTCAAAGAATCCTGCTGTGTAAACATCCAAAGGAACCCAGGTTTCCTCCAGTGCAGGGGAAGAGCCACCCACTAGTTGGGCCAGTGGTACAAATAAGGACAGTCTAGTAAAGCTGCCTACAAATTAGTTTACAGCAGTCAATCAACCCAAAGACAAAATTCCACTCACTATGATTCACTAGAACTATAATGGAAACATGGGCCACATATTCAAATTATTTGAATAAAAAATGGCCGTGTATTTGTATTAAACATTTGTATTTGTATTGAAATCTAGAAAAGCAATGTATCTGTATTTGATTTGGCCGAGTTGTATTTGATCCCAAAATGTGTATTTGGACCCAACCGTGGTGTAAGACACTGACTCACTGCAGCGGTTTTACACATGGTTTCATTTGGTGCTAGAGGGATCAATGCTTCAACATCCAGTTCGTAAAGAGCACACGTGATTGGTTAATTCCTTTGGGGTGTCACACATCAATAATAATGGGCATAAATTACCTAGTAATGCACACTTTATAACATGAATTATGTTTTTTAAAGATGTGAAACTTCAAAGCATCAAGAATCCATATAAATTACATTATATATTAGGGCGTTTATATCCATAATACAAGTGTCATGTGCCTGTATATTATTATTATTACTAACGTTTCACTTTTATGCCTGGCGTGACTCCCGGGAATGATCAGATTTAAAACGAGGCTGCATTAACAACACACATGGCTACCAATAAACATTTCATATTATTGTACACTCACATCATCCGCAATGCCACCTCCAAAGCCGGAGGTTCATAAAACAAAAACAATATCGCAGTCTTTTATGGCAACACTGGCACTGACGACTGTTACATTCACTGCCAACAACATCAACTGTCACTGATGCTACCACATTTACAATAACAGCTGATGTCAGTGATGAAGTGGCTGCCAATGTTACTGCTAGCATGTCAGGCAAGAATGTTAGCCCAGCTATGGCCACGCCTAGCCACAGGACGCCTAGATTTGATGAGAGTATTACTGTCACTGACAGTGGCATCCTGCCAACACAGCCACCACAGCACGCCATAGTTGTGTTTTTTTATTTATATATTGTAGTAATCGTTAATGAAAACTGGTATATTACTGTCTCTATTATTATTATTATTCAAAACGTATTATTTTGTTATGATGAGTATGCCAATGAGGCTGTTTTAGAATATTTATTTACAATTTGTTTTACATGTGTAATATTGGTTAACAGTATTGTTTGTGTATCTATTATAATTTAATTAATTTGACATGCAACAGATCATAGAAATATATAACGACTGCATTATTTACATTTAGTGTGTAGCTCTCTTGCAGGAATAAATCAGTAAATGTAATTGTATTGTTATCACTGTGACATAATTTTAACAAGGTGGTAATTTTTGTGTTTTGAATTTGCCATAGCTTAAATTGTAAATCTACATGAAATTAAATACAAATGCCAATTAAATATGACGGAATGATGGACATGCTTGCTGATATATAAGTGTGAGTTTCATACACAAAGTCCCTAGATACTGTGTTGTGTTATTGCATTGAAAAGATATGTAACAAACATGGTCACCTAAAATCCTAGACATGTATCATTAGTATAACATTACATGGCACACATTGTAACTGTCATTGAGTCGACCAAACAGTTCATTGGCAAAAATGTTATCCTGCATAAAAACACCTGTTTATTACCAGTGTTTGGTTAGGCGTAGGGCACTTATGCAGAATTCAGGGTACTTTTGCAGTTTAGGCCCGCACCTCGAAAAAAACATCAAAATGTTCACCTACGATGACCAAACTTCGCATGGTGTATCTACTACACCTTTACTACGCGTATACACTTGTCACATGATCCACAAATAATTATTAATGCCTGAAATCTATCAAAATGTGTACGTAAATAACGCGCTTTCCTTGGCGCCACCTGAAGGAGTTCACTGTGACAGTAGTGACTCGACGAAGAAAGCGCATTATTTACGTACACATTTTGATCGATTTAAGGCATTAATTATTATTTGTTGATCACGTGACAAGTGTATACACGTAGTACAGGTATAGTAGATACACCATGCGAAGTTTGGTCATCGTAGGGGAACACTGCAAAAGTACCGAATTCAGACCCACCTCAATTTTGCCATTACAACTGTATCTTTGCCAACGTTTGATACTTTATTTTGTTAATTCAATCACTTAACATCATCTTGTGCATATTTATGTTTTATAAACAGCTCATCTTAGCAGACATTTGAGGTCGATAAACAGCGCAGTCGGCATAAACAAACTGTTTATCGCTCATTCTACGTGCACAGCGCTGTGACATATGCATCGCTGCGCTTGCGACTGGCACAAATCGGACCACTATTTGGGTCTCAAGATGCAATATTTGTGAAACATAAATATACGCGAGTGATCATGTTTAGGATTACAATTTGTGGGAGGTATCCAATATAGGCAAATATAATAAATATATACAGTTATAATGGCAACTTTGAGGTGGGTCCGAATTCGGTACTTTTGCAGTTTAGGCCCGCACCTCGTAAAAACCATCAAAATGTTAACCTACGATGACCAAACTTCGTATGGTTTATCTACTACACCTGTACTATGCGTATGCATTTGTCAAGTGATCCAAAAATAATAATTAATGCCTGAAATCGATCAAAATGTGTAAGTAAATAACGCGCTTTCCTCGTCGAATCCCTACTGCCACAGTGAACTCCGTCAGGTGGCGCCTGGAAAGCGCGTTATTTACTTACACATTTTGATCGATTTCAGGCATTAATTATTATTATTGATCACATGACAAGTGCATACGCGTAGTACATGTGTAGTAGATACGCCCTGCGAAGTTTGATCATCGTAGGTGATCATTTTGTTGGTTTTTTCGAGGTGCGGGCCTAAACTGCAAAAGTACCCCGAATTCTGCATAAGTACCGGGTTATCATGGCTTGGTTACCCTAGGGTTGGAGTAAATCCGTTTTCATAGGCCTTACTGGTTATTTTCAATATGGAGCAGTAAAATAAAATATTTCCTCTTACACGCCAGAAGGCCCCGTGACAAGCTAAGCCCAAGCCCAAGCCCAAGGCAGGAATGAGCGATATTACAGTATTTAAAAGTAGTACGACATCCCAACAAATTATAACAAAATAAGGTGCGATCTAGAAATAACAGATACCATTATGTTCTTCTTGTTCATCGTCTGAATTGGAGGACTGGTACGATACTTCTATTGTTGATGTCATGTTTAATGTATTTAGTAGCTAGCCTTAGCAGTAAAACAACGGCATGGAGTCTTCCAAGACGGATGGTTACATCACAGTGGCGTCCTCTTCCGGATAGTTTTAAACACATTAGAAAAGATGGCCAGTACCGTCTTTGGGGCAACATGAAGCTATGATAAAAAAAATCACACGCATCAAAATCGCACGCGCACGCGCACGCGCACGCACACGCACACGCACACGCACACGCACACGCACACGCACGCGCACACACACAAACACACACGCGCGCGCAGCATATAGTTATATAGTCAGAAGAGGAGTATTTAACAAATGACATGTTTGTAAATGCACTTGACACACTTGACAGCAACTTCGGTGTGGGAGGCTGTACATTGAGACATATATTTACTCATGTTTCTGTTTTCAGATGAAGGTAGAGAAAAGTGAACAAAAAGGAGAGGAACCAGAAGAGGAAAAAGAAGCAGAAATCAAAGAGGAATGACGAGAAAACAATCAGAAGAAAACAGATGTAAGTAAGTAAGTAAGTAAGTAAGTAAGTAAACAAGCTTTATTTGGAATTGTATAATCACATACAAAGTAAACAATCATAATAATTGAGGCTGAGAGAAAATAATTAAGGCTGTAACCAGTTTGTTTACTTTTTACAATGTGAAATGCTAATGATTAAGATAAGTAAACTGGTCGCTGTCATCCTCAAAAGAACAACATTACCAAGAGAACTATGTTGTAAATAATGATTTAATGTATTGGTTCCACTTATATATATTAATAAAACTTACATAGCAGGTTTACATTATCAATTTTTAAACGAATTGGCTTGATGTAAGCCTTTGGTTTTGTAGAGTCTTAAGATAAGCAAGAATTCGAACTTTGAGCTTAAATAGTTTTCAAGTTATACATGAATACAATTATGGCCGCGACCGAGTGATAGGGGTAGGGTGGGTAAAGTGGGTCTCTTAAGCGCCGATCGACCTTTATTTAACATTTATGTACAAAAATGGTAAATGTTCGCTACACTAACTAGATATGTATATTGACTAAGTACATGCACAGTCTAGTTACTCTAGCTTAATAAATATAATACGCTAAACGAGTTTTAAAAAGACACCCATTTTATTATTTTGTAAAATGTGGAGGCCAAAGTGGGCCCCCTCACAATGCTATGCGATGCTACTTAATAGTTGGCGCAAATCTCGCATATAAACCCGCCACGTTCTTACCCGCACATGCATGGTGTGTCCACCGGCCACACTCCCCGCAATACATCCAGCTTTCACATGTTCTGCTGTTGGGATACAAATCCGAACAATACAGACAAGGCGTAGTGTTACCAATCTTACTGTGGCCTCGACGTCTTTCTTGTAAGGGCTGCCAGTAATGACCCATGTCGTCCCTCTGTAGCTTGTCGCACTGTAGCCCCATGGGGCCCACTTTGGCCTCTGTCATGGATGATCGGTCAGACGCCATTTTACGATTTATGCATTTATTTACTGCAAATCGAAAGTGCTCATTCAACCAACTATGGCCTATTGCTCCATGAACCACATTTACAGTTATGTACCCTGACGATTTATGAAAAGGTGGTGTTTGTAAAGAACATCAATTATTTTAAGAAAAGTACCTAAATCACAAATTTGCTACTCACCGGTTTGCATTCGCGCCAAAAAACAAATATTCGACGTTGAATTATATCCTCTGAAGGGTCTGTAGATACTACTACCGTTGCTTTGACTGCATGGTATGCTAGGAATGCTGTGACAGAGGGGCCCACTTTATCTTGATGGTCTGTTACTTCTAGCGTCTTTTCTAGTCAGTAGCATATGCCCTAAATTACAGCACATTATATTCATTTCCTTGTTGTCTACACTAGGTGTACATAATAACACTCTTTCCAGCTCAGCCGGGTCTGAGGTGCAGTTTCACGTTTTACCTTATTAGTGCTCACAGTAATTCATAGTATGTACAGAGTTGCTCACATACACTGGTTTGTTGTTTCCTGTGCTGTTGTCACACATTTCAGTAAAGTCTGTCTGTCCAGCTCAGCCGGGTCTGAGAAGCAGGCGGGTATATTATTTATTACTGGTGCACGCTAGCGTTGACTTTGTAACACATGAAAACCAAAACAGTCTGGAGATCGGGGTCATAGACACTAGATTTACTAGATGCCCCGAATATGTGTCTACGGTGGACCGTGCATGGTCACATATTGCCATTGGTTGGACAATTACTGCTTATCTGTGACCTTTTGCAGCGTTATTATTGTTTTCTGTAAATGTGGCCTTGGGTGGGGGTGTCACTCCTCATTATGAGCCGTGCCTGTGGCATGTCGCCCCTCACCTTTTTGATGTCATAGTGTAGTATTGAGTTGTACTGTCTATATATTTGAATTTTACTTGTCTGTTATGTACACAACTGTGTGTAAAACATTTTAATGCTAGACGTGTACACTGTGGGTATGCCTGATGTGCATACCATTTTTTGGCATTAAATTATGCCCATTTCCAACCTGTTATATATGTATTCATTGTTCTTTATTCCAACATCAAAAACGAGCTACGGCCACTATGTAGTACCATGACCTATCCCCACAAGACATGACAAAAACATAAATGTCAACTTCTTGGTAAAGCCAAAAGTAATTTCATGGTGGTTATGTATTGTGCAATAACGTAAACGGTTGTCTAAGCCAACCTTCCACCCCTCAGCAGTTGTGGTCTAGTCCACCCTTGGCATCATGGGATAAGACCACAAAGACTTCCCACTCGAATGCTGTATTCATCGATGTAAGTCGCTTTTAATTTTGTCCTCACCACCACCTCCGCTCCTCCACCACTACTGTGAACATTTACATCTTGTTGTCTTTGTATTTACCATCAATCTTTGATACGACTTGTGATACGACATAATTTCGGACATTGTACCTTTGGTTTGTCACACTGCGTATGTGTATTTACCTTGTTTGTATTGTACTTTACAGGTGGCATGTCGCCCCTCACCTTTTTGATGTCATAGTGTAGTATTGAGTTGTACTGTCTATATATTTGAATTTTACTTGTCTGTTATGTACACAACTGTGTGTAAAACATTTTAATGCTAGACATGTACACTGTGGGTATGCCTGATGTGCATACCATTTTCTGGCATTAAATTATGCCCATTTCCAACCTGTTATATATGTATTCATTGTTCTTTATTCCAACATCAAAAACGAGCTACGGCCACTATGTAGTACCATGATCTATCCCCACAAGACATGACAAAAACATAAAGCATATCATGTGTACATGAAAATGTGTAATATGATACTAACCAACATACCAGTTAGCCGTAACATAACACCAGACAGTCGCTCTGTGCAACAACAGTCACATATTTGCAGTGTTTTTGTGCTAGAAAGAGGAAGGCAATTAGGACGTAAAACATTTGCATGAGTGCAGTTAATTGTACAACTTTCTAGCGGTCGATGTGCAGGGAGGTGGCGCAGTCGTCAGTACACCGGCCGACAACATTCTCTTGCTACATCTTCGAAGCGCGTGCAATTTCGTCCATTCCATACACTGTTCAGACCACCCAGTTATATGCACGTACATAATACAAGTGTACGAATTCTGCTCGCGCTGTAATTGCAACGTTACGGAATGATTCCTAGATACGCTAGAAAGTTGCTCGAACGAATAAATGTGTAAGACGGGGAACATGACTATTTCCCCTGTTTGCGGGCGTTTACCGAGCGAGTGATAGACAATTATCTAGAAGCATAATCACATCGTTTATTCGATTATGTTTGAACACAAACACTAAACACAAGAATACAGGCATGCAACACGACATAGCATAATAAAACATATACTATAATATAAACAATAGCTAGAAAACAACATACCACTGCAAAACGAATTACACTAAAATACAAGAAAACAATGCATGGCGTACGGCGTGAGACCGCACAAGTTTTGTCTGACCAGACAGGTTGACATCAAATATAAACAGGTCGATAGCACCCTGTGACCATGTAATTGATCGCTGGCCACTGAATAAGCATCCGCTCTCTTGGTCGGTAGAAGACAGCACACGTAGTTTCACCAACACATCGTAATGGTAGCTCAGCCTCGCCGTTAGAGAAGGCGGAAACGTCGTATAACATTCTCAAGCGAAACACTGTCCATTTTATATCATTATCTTCGTGGTTGATTTTTTTATTCTTGTTCTCTAATCGTCGTAACAGCGGGTAAAACCAGTCTCCAACTTTCCAGGTTGTCACGAAAAGCTCTCCGTAGTTCATTATCCAGCGTTAAGCATGTTACCGTCATTTAAAACTCGTTAAAGCATTAACTGATTTAATTATAACTAGGTTCAGTTTTAATTCAAATGGTCGTTTCAAGGTCATAAGCGGGTACTTATTAGAATGTGTCTGGTTGATGACTGGAGAGACTGTGATGGTCACTGGTTATTCTCAATGTTTTTACGGTCAAACTCGTACGCTGCTGAATAAAGACACATCGAAGTAAATAGATGGAATATGACGTGGTCGTCTATCGTTCCTTGTGGTGCAGACGCATTGGTATATCTTCCTATATTATAATGTAAGCGCAATCATTGGACAGCAAGGAGAGAGATGGTGCACTTCAAGCAAACGTCAACTAGATGCAAGTTCGAGTTGCTAGATCCCACGTGGCGGGCACTGGGCAGTTCATGACGTAGCAAGCACCCTTCTCCCCGCACTGGATGTACGTCATCGAGTCGGACGTCGGGAAGTAGAC
>OZ024856.1:32329900-32539900 GCA_964017155.1 Oasisia sp. SBJ-2009
TCAATTATTTCATATGTTTCTGCCATTTCATATTTCCATAGGATAAATGGTCACCAAGACCCAGCCAAGAGTTTCATTATTTCTAGACTTTTGATAGGGGCTCAAAACTTAAGAACGGTTTCTGATGTTCGCCTGCCAATAACTCTGCCTATACTGACCAAATTAGTCGCAGCCGTACCCACTGTTATCACATCTCGATACAAACAGGTTATGTTACGTGCCATGATGGTTCTGGCCTTTAAGGCATATCTGAGGGTGGGTGAAATGGTGCCAGGTTCTGTTCGGACAGGTCAGAATTGTCTTCAGCGTCAGGACATTTCACTCAACGGGGACTTAATTTCTGTCTCATTTAGGCATTTCAAATACAGTGCTAAACACGGTTCCCAGTCGTTGCAGATAGCTGGAGGACTTATTCCAGCCTCGCCTATTTCCCCTGCTAGTTGTATTAGGGATTTTCTGGATGTTAGGGGGGCAGTTCAAGGCCCACTCTTTGCATATCTAGATGGCACACCAATGCTGCGTAGAGAGTTCGATTTATTTCTTAAAAACTTACTTGAGTTTTGTGGCCTTAGCAGCAAGGTCTTTAAAGGTCATAGTTTTAGGATAGGGGCGGATACATCAGCAGCATTAAGGGGTGAGTCTGATGCACAGATCAGAGCAGCGGGGCGTTGGTCTTCTGACGCATTCAGGAAATACATTAGGGTAGCTTAACTTCCCCAGTTAGATCATTTCATCACTGCTAATTTACACATATATTTCTCTGACAGTTGCTGTAGAAGTATTGGCGTTTTAACAAGTCTGACAGTTGCGGACTCTATCTTGTAGATTTATTAACGTGTCCCAAGTCTCTGACAGTTGCGGGGTCTTGTAGATTGATTAAGTTGTATTATTAGTGGGTGACAAGTCTCTGACAGTTGCGGATTCTTTTACAACATCTCTTATCATACTTACACGTATTTAGCCATGCATTAGTTTGTGGGGGTCGGTCACATTTGATTTTGGGTGACCTAGTGGCGTGTTGACCCCCACCAATTTGGTGTCAATTGTAAATAATGTGTAATGATATTGTTGGTGTTGGTTGTACATATGTATAAGACATGTTTGCTGAGACTACTGATGTAACTGTTGTTGATAATGTGTACATATTAAAGTCATTCATTTTGGCCAATTTCAATCAAACTTGGTCTTGCATTATTGCTTTGCATAGGAGACTGTATGTGACCTAGCGACGTCCGTAGTAATCACCCGGAGTCTTTATAAATCAAGTTCAAACCAGTACCGGTCCCATTCGCCACTTGAGTTCGAGAAGCAGCATCGTGTCGTTCACTCAGGAGTTCAATTTATTTTATTCGTATTTGCAAATTTAGTGTTGTTAGGTGTTGGGAAATTTTGTATCCCTCCCACCTCCCTGTTCCACACTGTATGTACTGTGTGCATTGTATTTTCTTGACGTTTTTCCCCGTTTAGGTGCACGAGGTTTTATAAAAAAATTCCTCTTATGGTGTACTTAGGGTTTTTAGTGCGGTAAATTAAAGTAGTTAGTATTGCGTGTTGACCCCCACCAATTTGGTGTCAATTGTAAATAATGTGTAATGATATTGTTGGTGTTGGTTGTACATATGTATAAGACATGTTTGCTGAGACTACTGATGTAACTGTTGTTGATAATGTGTACATATTAAAGTCATTCATTTTGGCCAATTTCAATCAAACTTGGTCTTGCATTATTGCTTTGCATAGGAGACTGTATGTGACCGCGGTTGCATATATATATATGTATATGTATATGTATATGTATATGTATATGTATATGTATATGTATATGTATATGTATATGTATATGTATATGTATATGTATATGTATATGTATATGTATATGTATATGTATATGTATATGTATATGTATATGTATATGTATATGTATATGTATATGTATATGTATATGTATATGTATATGTATATGTATATGTATATGTATATGTATATGTATATGTATTTGTATATGTATATGTATATGTATATGTATATATATATATATATATATATATATATATATATATATATATATATATATGCGTGTGTGTGTGTGTGTGTGTGTGTGTGTGTCTGTGTGTGTGTGTGTGTGTGTGTGTGTGTGTGTGTGTGTGTGTGTGTGTGTGTGTGTGTGTGTGTGTGTGTGTGTGTGTGTGTGTAGAACAATGTGTGTCAAGTTGGTTGTGCAGACATTTTCAGAAGCGATGTCTTGCCTGTGTGTCACCATCGCCTGCCTGGTTTTGTTTGAAATGACGTGGTAGTCAACGAGCTAACCGCTATATTAAATGTTGACATATAATTCCTGTTGAAATGGTTCAGAAAGGTTCGCGTGCACCACAATTGGTTAATGACGTGCTCCGAAGTGGTCTTTTATACGGTATTCCTAATGATACCGCAACCAAGCGCAGTTCTACGTTCCTATCCTAAGCCAACGCCCTCTCTCACGGTGAAACCACACCAACATGCTGATATTATAGGTTATGTTACATTAGACACAACACAACCAGTGTTTTTACAGTTTCGAACGACGCGGCCTTCTGTCTAGTTCAAGGTAAGTCACTAAGTGTGAGTATGTCACTACTAACATCACTACTACTGTAGTAGTAGTAGTGATGTTAGTAGTGACATACTCACACTTAGTGACTTACCTTGAACTAGACAGAAGGCCGCGTCGTTCGAAACTGTAAAAACACTGGTTGTGTTGTGTCTAATGTAACATAACCTATAATATCAGCATGTTGGTGTGGTTTCACCGTGAGAGGGCGTTGGCTTAGGATAGGAACGTAGAACTGCGCTTGGTTGCGGTATCATTAGGAATACCGTATAAAAGACCACTTCGGAGCACGTCATTAACCAATTGTGGTGCACGCGAACCTTTCTGAACCATTTCAACAGGAATTACTACTACTACTACTACTACTACTACTACTACTACTACTACTACTACTACTACTACTACTACTACTACTACTACTACTACTACTACTACTACTACTACTACTACTACTACTACTACTACTACTACTACTACTACTACTACTACTACTACTACTACTACTACTACTACTACTACTACTACTACTACTACTACTACTACTACTACTACTACTACTACTACTACTACTACTACTACTACTACTACTACTACTACTACTACTACTACTACTACTACTACTACTACTACTACTACTACTACTACTACTACTACTACTACTACTACTACTACTACTACTACTACTACTACTACTACTACTACTACTACTACTACTACTACTACTACTACTACTACTACTACTACTACTACTACTACTACTACTACTACTACTACTACTACTACTACTACTACTACTACTACTACTACTACTACTACTACTACTACTACTACTACTACTACTACTACTACTACTACTACTACTACTACTACTACTACTACTACTACTACTACTACTACTACTACTACTACTACTACTACTACTACTACTACTACTACTACTACTACTACTACTACTACTACTACTACTACTACTACTACTACTACTACTACTACTACTACTACTACTACTACTACTACTACTACTACTACTACTACTACTACTACTACTACTACTACTACTACTACTACTACTACTACTACTACTACTACTACTACTACTACTACTACTACTACTACTACTACTACTACTACTACTACTACTACTACTACTACTACTACTACTACTACTTATACTACTAATACTACTACTAAGGCCGTCGATCAGACGATGAGACTTTTCAGCGTGGAGGGACAGCATATAGGAAATGTCCCTTCACTTTTCAGTTCAGAAAAATAATTATTTCGGCACATAGCGCACTGCCTGATCTGTCTTAGCCCCTACATAGGTTTTAGTAGTAACATTAATAAACTCATGATAAAAAAGTATGACGTCCCGACTAGACCCAGTGGAAAATCACTAGATAAATTGCAACCTGATCTTAGTCCTGTAAATATATTCATCATGCCGGGTTCTATCGGTTTGCACCCTTGTGTTGATATATTAATAGACACTAGACATCAGCACATTACACATTATAAATAATTGATTGATGGTTGGATTGCAATCTGCTATTAATACTACTATTACTACTGCTGCTATTGCTGCTGCTGCTACTGCTGCTGCTATTGCTGCTGCTACTGCTGCTGTTTCTGCTACTGCTGCTGCTATTGCTGCTGCTGTTGCTGCTGCTATTGCTGCTCTTGCCGCTATACTATTAAACTGTCTATATAGTAACTGAAAAAACAACAAGCAATGTTAATAACTTTATTACCATTAGTAACCAGAAGTGGGTGAACAAACACAGAGCCAACTATTGATGTAGCTGAAGCATGTTCACCATGCGGTACATCCGGTTGCATCACGCGGTCGAGCGGTCAGCTGTGAATAATATCGACTACAACTGCGCAGTCTGATTACAAAACAGAACACATGCCAGTTTCGTAATTGGTTGTGTTTGTGTAGATTCATTGTCGGAATTTAGTACCGAAACCTCTTTTCGTTTTACATGGAAAATAATTATTTTCTCTGTATAATTCATAGCGCACTAGCGCCGTGCTACTCTTGAGAACTAAATCCTTATAGAGTGGTCACAGTGGTGCTCTATTTCCAAGTCATTGCGCTGTTGTCATCTATGACGTCTTTGAATAAGAAGTCACTCAAAATACTGTGCATGCTTAATGCTAAAGTGAAAAATAGTGTTTAGTATTCACACTGGTTTAATTAAATTAAAGTAAATGTAAAAGTTGTTAAAGCTATTACCCATGACAGTCACATCATAGTGCGTTAACTGTGGTAAAATAACACTATAGTGAATATGCTGAATGTGTTAGAGCCAGGGATAACAGTTCAAGCTCAAGCAGGAAACAGACATCTGGAATATGTTGAGTTACATCGAACGTTGTCAACACGTTGACACCTGACATGTGACGTGACACGACCGCACGTGGTCGGAGAGTGTTGGCGACGAATCTACGGATATCCGCAAATGCGATTTGCTTGTTTCCACACCAGGGTTTCTGAGCATTCCATAGGGTGACACTGGCCGAAATTGTCACAGTGGATGTACTTCCGTGGATCCGGTTGTTCATAGTAGAAGCCATGAGCGTCCGTGTTCTCTTTGAAGCAGGGAGTCCTTGTGTCACAGCTGTACATCAAACCTACAAGCATCACAAAGACAGCTTTATTAATTTCAATATACATTTAACAAGATTTAACAAAACCAGCACCAAAGGAATTACCTGTGGACGACAAATGGACAAGGAAGACTTTAGCATATCAAGTGTACACATTTCGCTTTAACTACGTCTATACTGCCCAACTGAGAAGTATTTAACTATATTATCAAAATACCTCGCTTCTAACACCCACATCATCAGCGGGTCGTATGTGCCGCTCATTTACAGTTCTTTGTAATATAAAGAAGACGTTTTCTTATGTATAAATAATATTGATCTTCCAAAAAGATATGCTTTCCTATCCTTAGCGTTGTGTAACTAATCAAATGTTTGAGAATCTAATTTGCAACAGTAATGTCAGCACAGAGTACATGAACAATGTTAAGTTAAAAAGTCGCCACTTACCACAGTCGGCGCCAACGTAGCCCAAAGCGCACTTGCATGTACCGTTTTCACATATGCCGTTGTTCTGACAGTCAACATTTGTATTACACTGGAATACTGCAAACAGACATGTTTTCTCTTAAACAACAGTATGTAGACAACGAGGCACGTGACACACGTGGGTGATGTATGGCTGATAACTACCTTATACTATCAACAGACTGTGCGTTTATCCCAACTAATATCCACATACATAGTGTGTTGCTAATATATATATATATATATATATATATATATATATATATATATATATATATATATATATATATATATATATATATATATATATATACATATACATATATATATATATATATATATATATATATTTATATATATATATATATATATATATATATATATATATATATATATATATATATATATATGCATACAGAGTAAACACCACTTATATCCACATACATAATAGGTTGCTAGTATATCTATAACAGGCTAGACGAATCGAATCGATTGTGCTACTACATACAATATATAACCCCCACCTATCTATCTCAAAACACACGTTCAATTGTTTAATTATTTTGCATTACAACCTAATTATGTGAGCACATAAATAACATACGTTTTGGTACTTTTCAAGGCCTATCTGTTTAGTACCGCATATCCTCCCATGTTTCACAACACATCAGTTTATATGTTAAAGATGTTTGTACATCACACTGACCTTGACGTTGTCTTAACATATTTTCTGTATATAATATTACGTTATTTATTGTCGAGTGTAATTATTCTGATGAACCTGTTGGCCATGCAGCGCCAGTGAGCTTTGAATCCCCATAATACCGATGCCGTAGAACTATTTCGTATCATATTCAGTTTGTATCTAGACGATTCGGATCACAATTTTCTTGAATAATATCATAGGCGGATCCAGGAATTGACAGGCCTTTAGAACGTGTCCACGCCATACGTGCGTTATCGACACATGCCCCATGGACCATTTGAATGTTCCGCCCGGCGAGTGTTCGAGGATGCAGTTGGAGGTTTGAATTACTTTCTAACATTGCTAACGTCGGCGCGAAAAGGTATTATTAACCCCTTCTTCCCGGTATTCCAATGGGTCACAGCAGAACTATCCTTAAACTGATGTTACGGCAAAGAACAATCTTAACAACCCTCCTCGGCGCCCCCCCCCCCCCCCAGTCGTCCGTTGTCATGAGCCGACGGACAGGCGACTGCAGCAGGGCAGTTTTTTGGAAAGCGTTAAAGTTGGTTTTGATTCGCGTGTGCGATATAAGATGGAGTGCCATTGGACGGATTCCTCCACCTCTACACTACCATCTCTGTATGGCCATGATAGAAATATGATTACCTTTTCGATGTTGTCTATTGATACCGCTTAAGTAAGTCCATCAACGTTGCTATCTTGTTCGGTAATGATTTAATCTCAATGAGAGAGTTCTATTATACCTACTCGGACGTGAAAGTACCATAGGTAAGTATTGAGATCCGTTTTGCTTTAACAGAAACCTCACACGTACATTTGCGATATGGTTATACGTAGTGTATTCTTTCTCGATACAATAAACAAATGTGCATACACCCATACAATATAAATATTCTCTACCTTTTTCGCAGTGAAGTCCCAAGTATTGATCTGTGCAGTAGCAGATGTTATTGAAACAGGTTCCGCCGTGCAGACAATCATCCGACGTGCTGCAGTTCGGAGCTGTTAAATAGGCACCAGTAATCAGAGTTGAATATGATCGTTGAAAATAACACTGACATGATTTATAAGCACCAGCTTTTAACTAGCAACATAGTCAACCACACACGTAGCGCACTGAATCAAAGCATATTATTATTCACCACACAAATTGTGACATAGGCCGTACAACAGTTGAATTTTATTTCGCACAACAGGCATACGCGATTGCAGACATATAACATTAACTTATGTTGACAGTTATTATACGGTCGGTAACCTATTCGTGTCTACATTCACTATCCCATTTTGTTCTGAGGGTTGATGCATTGGTTACATGACACGCATATTCAGTAGCATGATTATTTACCTGCAGAAGAAATGTTTCAACCGGTCGGTCACTGCACGTTTCCGGACATGAAGTATTATAATGTAAAATCTTATTCTGCAATTGTTCTACCTAACGGCGATGCATTCAAAGGTAACGCTTATCATACATTCATGAACACTATGAAAACATGTGAGTGCGACGACAGCAATTAGTACTACTACAATACTGCTGCCGCCGCCGCCGCCGCCGCCGCCGCCGCCGCCGCCGCCGCCGCCGCTACCGCCACCACCACCACCACTACTACTACTACTCCTACTTCTACTATACAAGCAAATTATAAATCACACTTTGGAAATGTGATATGAAATGTTCACGACACGCCGATGTCACGTAGCCGTTTGCAACTGGACTGACACCGCTAGCAGGGAGACGAGCATGACTGATTCCAGTAGAGGTCATGTTGACGGAGGAGTAATCGAAGCGAGAATATGAATTAACAAGACAGCAAAGACACAAAGAAACATCAGTGTCATTTATGAATGTGTATTCATGTGGGAGTGATGCACTCAACACTTACACGCCGCTGTTGTCGTGTCTGCAACTGTCGGCAGAGCTGAAATATATACACCAGAATACTGTATAAAAGTACAAGCAAAACAGACATTATGTTGTGTATCATAAAAATGTACAATATATTGGCTATATAAAATTAAATAAACATGTAGAATCCTGCCGCTACAATGGCCAGACATTAGTCTCATGTCAGAAAGTGGCGCCAATTAAGAATTGAACAAACGTAGGCATCATTTCTGAAATTAAATGTTACTAGCCAAATGTCATATTGTATGCCATCATGCGGATATCATACACAGTTTCGAAATTACTTTAAACAGTATTTTTGCGTAAATACAATTTACGTTTTGTAAATACATGATGATTTTGTAACTCAACGATATGCAGAATGCACCGATGTTGATAATACAATCATAACGCCTGGCGTATAGCGCATAATATCGGCACTCATTATACAGGTAAACAAGTTAACATCACCAGAAACAAAGATGAAAATGAGCATGTTAAACATCACATAAGCTTATATAAAAACATCTGGATAGGAGAGAAGTCAAAGGTCAAAAAAGTGATTGAAAAGGTCGGGTGAGGACCTAAGCAGAGGGCATCATTAGAGTACGAGATACCTGATGGAAATCACGTGTTGTCATTTAGCTTACGGAAGAAGACGATCTAGAGGAAGACCGGAAAGATGGTGGAGAGACGAACTAGATGAGTATTGGAGGGGCACCAAATGGCAAAGGATAACGGTAGATTTGGAAATCTAAAAAAAAATATGGAAATGATAAATGAACGCCTGCTTTGCATCCAGCATATTTATAACAAAAAACGAACAAGTCAAATAAACAAAACTCCATTTAGTGTTTTATGCTAGCAAACTTTCGAATACGAACAACCACTCAAGATAATCTTACCTCAATAACAAACTGGAGAATGTGAAAAATGAAAAGGTACATAAACATGAAAGAATATATTTAGCCATAGAAATAGAAAACTTCACGTACCGTCACATGTCTTCGAATTGTTGACGAATACAAAGCCGGTATTACAATGACCATCGTCGCATTTGTCCGGTCCGTTCACGTCACACTGTCCGCAGTTTGGGTCACACACCGCTACAATCAACAGTCCGCATTTACAAACACACTATTTCAACTAGCTAACTTGCACCAAACGAAGTTCAATATGACACCTCTTGCAAACAACATCACATGCGTGTGAAATACAAACACGTACGTTGAAAATATAAAATGTCATCGTAAGAAGTATAAAAAAGATAAAATACCATAGGAATCAAAATGAAATACAAACCTATTGAACACATTTTATATTAGATGGAGATTTACAAATGATTTAATTCGTGTTTCTAAATAATTATAACATGAACAATTGCGACTTTGCTGGAATATAAGTGACATGGTATTGTTTCAGCCGACATACAGTGTATACGAATTATACGATTTTAGATAACGTAATCTTCTCCAACGTTGATATAAAAATAATTAAATAATTAGTACAAAAAACAAGAAATTCAGACAACAAAATTCAACTCAGATGTTCTGATGAGTTGAATCTTCTTGTTTTACAATATGTATTGCAATAGAAACGATAGCGTTGTTGAACAGAAATATTAAACGGTATAATGGTCAGTAATGATTCACGAACCGGTACAATTCTTTGAATCAACGACGAATTTGTAGCCATCTGTGCAATGGCTATCGTCGCATTTTGCCGGTCCATTTATGTCACACTGGTCACAGTTTGGATCGCATTCTAACAACAAAAAACATGCACATAAGGAACTAGGCTTGACGGATAATAAAGGTAAATCTTCATAAAAAATTATAACATGAAACAACATAACATACTTGCCACATAAACGGATACCTACGTAAGCACAACGTAACATTTCATGAAACAATTTAAACGTTAACTCCGTTTTTGTATATTTGACGCGTAAGGTAATTTTGAGTAAATTTGATATCAAAACGAAAGACATTCTCAAACGTTGATATATATATATATATATATATATATATATATATATATATATATATATATATATAAATGAAAAACTTCACCAACGGGCACATGTCTTGGAGTTGTTGACAAACACGAAGCCGGTATTACAATGACCATCGTATAATATATAATTATAATATATATATATATATATATATATATATATATATATATATATATATATATATATATATATATAAATGAAAAACTTCACCAACGGGCACATGTCTTGGAGTTGTTGACAAACACGAAGCCGGTATTACAATGACCATCGTCGCATTTGTTCGGTCCGTTCGCGTCACACTGTCCGCAGTTTGGGTCACACACCGCTACAACAAATAACCCGCATTTGTAAAGAAAAAAGTTACGCAAATTAACTGTAACCACATTGAGTGTAATATTTAGCATTTAAAATACTTGACATTCTTGTGATACACAAATGTTCCTGTGGGAAAGATGTAATGGTTGCGTAAAATCAGACATTTATAAATATACCTATACAAAAATGCAAATCTACAGAAAACATTTGATATTAGATGGAATAATACATTATTTAACTCGTGTTATTAAATAATTATTATACAAACAGTTAAGCCCTACGGCAATATAAATTACATGGTGATAATTTCTACTGGTATATAAAAAATAATTACATCCCTCGTAAAACAACAGGGATTTTTCAATACCCTATTATTGTCTTGTAAAAGAAAAGACTACATAGTGTTAACTGGTGTTATGATTTATAAAAAAATTCACGAACCGGTACAATTCTTCGAATCACTGACGAAGTTGTAGCCCACTTTACAATGATTAGCATCGCATTTTGCAGGTCCATTTGTGTCACAGCGGTTACAATTTGGGTCGCATTCTAACAAAACATAACACGTATATTGGCAAATAAGGTTGACGGATAACAAAGTAAAGCGTCCGAAATATTTACAATACATCTAAGATGAAACAAATAATATACACGTATACATGCCTCGTAAACGTAAAGCTAGGTAAGCACAACTTAACATTTCATTAAAAACTTCAAAGGTTATCTCCATCTATGTGCGATTGACGCGTAAGATAACATATAACAAATTTAATTTCAGAACGAAGGATATTTTAGTCTTTGCAGTGGTTCACATATGAACTGTAATTCTAATAATTCAACAGCAGCACAAAAGGCGAATCTCTTCAAAAGGTACGTATGCATTTAAGAATATTTTTGGAAATTAGATATAAAAATTCACGAACGGGCACATGTCTTCGAATTGTTGACGAACACGAAGCCAGTATTGCAGTGACCATCGTCGCATTTCCTTGGTCCGTTCATGTCACACTGTCCGCAGTTCGGGTCACACACAGCTACAATAACAAATAAATCGAATTTGTAAAACACATTTTACTGTAATTAACTTGCACGAAACTAAGCGTAATATTACACTTTTAGAAATCATGATCACATACTTGTGTTAAACAACACATTCGTGTGTGAAAGATACAATGTTATCACACAAAATCGGAATGCTAAATAAAAAGTACGTATAAAACAAATGCATATCTATTAAACAAGTATTACATTAGATGGAATAACACATGATTTTTTTTCAAATTTCTAAATCATTCCTAATATAAAATTTTCACCTTTGCGAGAATATAAAATAAATGGTGATGTGCAAATTTGTGCAAATTATACGATTATATTTAATGTAATCATGCCACCTGCATCGTTCCAAAGTTGCTATTTAAAATAGTTATGTATTTTTTATACAAAAACACGCAACACTGACAAGCAATAGCATACTCAGGTGTTTTGACGTTTTCAGTTAAATCTATCAGTAAAAAATATATATATATATGTAATATATATATATATATATATATATATATACATATATACATATATATATATACATATATATATATATATATATATATATATATATATATATATACATATATATATATATATATATATATATGTATATATATATATATATATATATAAATGATTGCGTTGTATCAACTGAAAATATTAAACGGTGTTATGGTGTATAATGATTCACGAACCGGTACAATTCTTCGAATCACCGACGAAGTTGTAGCCATCTCTACAATGGTTATCGTCGCATTTTGCCGGTCCATTTATGTCACACTGGTCACAGTTTGGGTCGCATTCTAACAATAAATAACACATTTACAGACATATAAGCTTGACTGATAACATATATAAGGCTTCTAAAATACTTGCGGTATAGCTGTGGTAAAACAAATTAACACACATACCACGTATACGAACACCTAGGTATATACAACTTCAAATGTTATAAAATATGTCATACCTTAACTAACAAGCTGTAATTCTTGTAGGACCTATCATTGTAAACACTCAACATCAGTACATCAGGTGATACACTTTAAAACGTACGTATTCATATCATGTTACATTTTAGAATATAGATATAACAACTTCACGAACGGGCACATGTCTTCGCATTGTTGACGAACACGAAGCCGGTATTACAATGACCATCGTCGCATTTTTCTGGTCCGTTCACGTCACACTGTCCGCAGTTTGGGTCACACACCGCTACAACAAATAACCCGCATTTGTAAAGACAAAAGTTACGCAAATTAACTGTAACCACACTGAGTGTAATATTCAGCATTTCGAATACTTGATTACATTCTTGTGATACAGAAATGTTCGTGTGGGAAAGATGTAATGGTTGCGTAAAATCAGACATTTATAAATATACCTATAAAAAAATGCAAATCTACAGAAAACATTTGATATTAGATGGAATAATACATTATTTAACTCGTGTTATTAAATAATTATTATACAAACAGTTAAGCCCTACGGCAATATAAATTACATGGTGATAATTTCTACTGGTATATAAAAAATAATTACATCCTTCGTAAAACAACAGGGATTTTTCAGTACTCTATTATTGTCTTGTAAAAGAAAAGACTACATAGTGTTAACTGGTGTTATGATTTATAAAAAAATTCACGAACCGGTACAATTCTTCGAATCACTGACGAAGTTGTAGCCCACTTTACAATGATTAGCATCGCATTTTGCAGGTCCATTTGTGTCACAGCGGTTACAATTTGGGTCGCATTCTAACAAAACATAACACGTATATTGGCAAATAAGGTTGACGGATAACAAAGTAAAGCGTCCGAAATATTTACAATACATCTAAGATGAAACAAATAATATACAGGTATACATGCCTCGTAAACGTAAAGCTAGGTAAGCACAACTTAATATTTCATTAAAAACTTCAAAGGTTATCTCCATCTATGTGCGATTGACGCATAAGATAACATATAACAAATTTTATTTCAGAACGAAGGATATTTTAGTCTTTGCAGTGGTTCACATATGAACTGTAATTCTAATAATTCAACAGCAGCACAAAAGGCGAATCTCTTCAAAAGGTACGTATGCATTTAAGAATATTTTTGGAAATTAGATATAAAAATTCACGAACGGGCACATGTCTTCGAATTGTTGACGAACACGAAGCCAATATTGCAGTGACCATCGTCGCATTTCCTTGGTCCGTTCATGTCACACTGTCCGCAGTTCGGGTCACACACAGCTAAAATAAAAAATAAATCGAATTTGTAAAACACATTTTACTGTAATTAACTTGCACCAAACTAAGCGTAATATTACACTTTTAGCAATCATGATCACATACTTGTGTTAAACAACACATTCGTGTGTGAAAGATACAATATTATCACACACAAAATCGGAATGCTAAAAAAAGTATGTATAAAACAAATGCATATCTATTAAACAAGTATTATATTAGATGGAATAACACATGATTTTTTCAAATTTCTAAATCATTCCTAATATAAACATTTTCACCTTTGCGAGAATATAAAATAAATGGTGATGTGCAAATTTGGGCAAATTATACGATTATATTTAATGTAATTATGCCACCTGCATCGTTCCAAAGTTGCTATTCAAAATAGTTATGTATTTGTTTATACAAAAACACGCAACACTGACAAGCAATAGCCTACTCAGGTGTTTTGACGTTTTCAGTTAAATCTATCAATTAAATATATATATATATAATATATATATATATATATATATATATATATATATATATATATATATATATATATATATATATATATATAAATGATTGCGTTGTTTCAACTGAAAATATTAAACGGTGTTATGGTTTGTAATGATTCACGAACCGGTACAATTCTTCGAATCACCGACGAAGTTGTAGCCATCTCTACAATGGTTATCGTCGCATTTAGCCGGTCCATTTATGTCACACTGGTCACAGTTTGGGTCGCATTCTAACAATAAATAACACACTTACAGACATATAATCTTGACTGATAACATATATAAGGCTTCTAAAATACTTGCGGTGTAGCTGTGGTAAAACAAATTAACACACATACCACGTAAAGGAACACCTAGGTATATACAACTTCAAATATTATAAAATATGTCATACCTTAACTAACAAGCTGTAATTCGTGTAGGACCTATCATTGTAAACACTCAACATCAGTACATCGGGTGATACACTTTAAAACGTCCGTATTCATATCAGGTTACATTTTAGAATATAGATATAACAACTTCACGAACGGGCACATGTCTTCGCATTGTTGACGAACACGAAGCCGGTATTACAATGACCATCGTCGCATTTTTCCGGTCCGTTCACGTCACACTGTCCGCAGTTTGGGTCACACACCGCTACAACAAATAACCCGCATTTGTAAAGACAAACGTTACGCAAATTAACTGTAACCACACTGAGTGTAATATTCAGCATTTCGAATACTTGATTACATTCTTGTGATACAGAAATGTTCGTGTGGGAAAGATGTAATGGTTGCATAAAATCAGACATTTATAAAAATACCTATACAAAAATGCAAATCTACAGGAAACATTTGATATTAGATGGAATAATACATTATTTAACTCGTTTTATTAAATAATTATTATACAAACAGGTAAGCCCTACGGCAATACAAATTACATGGTGATAATTTCTACTGGTATATAAAAAATAATTACATCCTTCGTAAAACAACAGGGATTTTTCAGTACTCTATTATTGTCTTGTAAAAGAAAAGACTATATAGTGTTAACTGGTGTTATGATTTATAAAAAAATCACGAACCGGTACAATTTTTCGAATCACTGACGAAGTTGTAGCCCACTTTACAATGATTAGCATCGCATTTTGCAGGTCCATTTGTGTCACAGCGGTTACAATTTGGGTCGCATTCTAACAAAACATAACACGTATATTGGCAAATAAGGTTGACGGATAACAAAGTAAAGCGTCCGAAATATTTACAATACATCTAAGATGAAACAAAATAACATATATGTATACATGCCTCGTAAACGTAAAGCTAGGTAAGCACAACGTAACATTTCATTAAAAACTTCAAAGGTTATCTCCATCTATGTGCGATTGACGCGTAAGATAACATATAACAAATATTTTATTTCAGAACGAAGGATATTTTAGTCTTTGCAGTGGTTCACATATGAACTGTAATTCTAATAATTCAACAGCAGCACAGAAGGCGAATCTCTTCAAAAGGTACGTATGCATTTAAGAATATTTTTGGAAATTAGATATAAAAATTCACGAACGGGCACATGTCTTCGAATTGTTGACGAACACGAAGCCAGTATTGCAGTGACCATCGTCGCATTTCCTTGGTCCGTTCATGTCACACTGTCCGCAGTTCGGGTCACACACAGCTAAAATAAAAAATAAATCGAATTTGTAAAACACATTTTACTGTAATTAACTTGCACCAAACTAAGCGTAATATTACACTTTTAGCAATCATGATCACATACTTGTGTTAAACAACACATTCGTGTGTGAAAGATACAATGTTATCACACACAAAATCGGAATGCTAAAAAAAGTATGTATAAAACAAATGCATATCTATTAAACAAGTATTATATTAGATGGAATAACACATGATTTTTTCAAATTTCTAAATCATTCCTAATATAAACATTTTCACCTTTGCGAGAATATAAAATAAATGGTGATGTGCAAATTTGGGCAAATTATACGATTATAATTAATGTAATTATGCCACCTGCATCGTTCCAAAGTTGCTATTCAAAATAGTTATGTATTTTATTTATACAAAAACACGCAACACTGACAAGCAATAGCCTACTCAGGTGTTTTGACGTTTTCAGTTAAATCTATCAATTAAATATATATATATATATAATATATATATATATATATATATATATATATATATATATATATATATATATATATATATATATATATACAAATGATTGCGTTGTTTCAACTGAAAATATTAAACGGTGTTATGGTTTGTAATGATTCACGAACCGGTACAATTCTTCGAATCACCGACGAAGTTGTAGCCATCTCTACAATGGTTATCGTCGCATTTAGCCGGTCCATTTATGTCACACTGGTCACAGTTTGGGTCGCATTCTAACAATAAATAACACACTTACAGACATATAATCTTGACTGATAACATATATAAGGCTTCTAAAATACTTGCGGTGTAGCTGTGGTAAAACAAATTAACACACATACCACGTAAAGGAACACCTAGGTATATACAACTTCAAATATTATAAAATATGTCATACCTTAACTAACAAGCTGTAATTCGTGTAGGACCTATCATTGTAAACACTCAACATCAGTACATCGGGTGATACACTTTAAAACGTCCGTATTCATATCAGGTTACATTTTAGAATATAGATATAACAACTTCACGAACGGGCACATGTCTTCGCATTGTTGACGAACACGAAGCCGGTATTACAATGACCATCGTCGCATTTTTCCGGTCCGTTCACGTCACACTGTCCGCAGTTTGGGTCACACACCGCTACAACAAATAACCCGCATTTGTAAAGACAAACGTTACGCAAATTAACTGTAACCACACTGAGTGTAATATTCAGCATTTCGAATACTTGATTACATTCTTGTGATACAGAAATGTTCGTGTGGGAAAGATGTAATGGTTGCATAAAATCAGACATTTATAAAAATACCTATACAAAAATGCAAATCTACAGGAAACATTTGATATTAGATGGAATAATACATTATTTAACTCGTTTTATTAAATAATTATTATACAAACAGGTAAGCCCTACGGCAATACAAATTACATGGTGATAATTTCTACTGGTATATAAAAAATAATTACATCCTTCGTAAAACAACAGGGATTTTTCAGTACTCTATTATTGTCTTGTAAAAGAAAAGACTATATAGTGTTAACTGGTGTTATGATTTATAAAAAAATCACGAACCGGTACAATTTTTCGAATCACTGACGAAGTTGTAGCCCACTTTACAATGATTAGCATCGCATTTTGCAGGTCCATTTGTGTCACAGCGGTTACAATTTGGGTCGCATTCTAACAAAACATAACACGTATATTGGCAAATAAGGTTGACGGATAACAAAGTAAAGCGTCCGAAATATTTACAATACATCTAAGATGAAACAAAATAACATATATGTATACATGCCTCGTAAACGTAAAGCTAGGTAAGCACAACGTAACATTTCATTAAAAACTTCAAAGGTTATCTCCATCTATGTGCGATTGACGCGTAAGATAACATATAACAAATATTTTATTTCAGAACGAAGGATATTTTAGTCTTTGCAGTGGTTCACATATGAACTGTAATTCTAATAATTCAACAGCAGCACAGAAGGCGAATCTCTTCAAAAGGTACGTATGCATTTAAGAATATTTTTGGAAATTAGATATAAAAATTCACGAACGGGCACATGTCTTCGAATTGTTGACGAACACGAAGCCAGTATTGCAGTGACCATCGTCGCATTTCCTTGGTCCGTTCATGTCACACTGTCCGCAGTTCGGGTCACACACAGCTAAAATAAAAAATAAATCGAATTTGTAAAACACATTTTACTGTAATTAACTTGCACCAAACTAAGCGTAATATTACACTTTTAGCAATCATGATCACATACTTGTGTTAAACAACACATTCGTGTGTGAAAGATACAATGTTATCACACACAAAATCGGAATGCTAAAAAAAGTATGTATAAAACAAATGCATATCTATTAAACAAGTATTATATTAGATGGAATAACACATGATTTTTTCAAATTTCTAAATCATTCCTAATATAAACATTTTCACCTTTGCGAGAATATAAAATAAATGGTGATGTGCAAATTTGGGCAAATTATACGATTATAATTAATGTAATTATGCCACCTGCATCGTTCCAAAGTTGCTATTCAAAATAGTTATGTATTTTATTTATACAAAAACACGCAACACTGACAAGCAATAGCCTACTCAGGTGTTTTGACGTTTTCAGTTAAATCTATCAATTAAATATATATATATATATAATATATATATATATATATATATATATATATATATATATATATATATATATATATATATATATATATATATATATATATATATATATACAAATGATTGCGTTGTTTCAACTGAAAATATTAAACGGTGTTATGGTTTGTAATGATTCACGAACCGGTACAATTCTTCGAATCACCGACGAAGTTGTAGCCATCTCTACAATGGTTATCGTCGCATTTAGCCGGTCCATTTATGTCACACTGGTCACAGTTTGGGTCGCATTCTAACAATAAATAACACACTTACAGACATATAATCTTGACTGATAACATATATAAGGCTTCTAAAATACTTGCGGTGTAGCTGTGGTAAAACAAATTAACACACATACCACGTAAAGGAACACCTAGGTATATACAACTTCAAATGTTATAAAATATGTCATACCTTAACTAACAAGCTGTAATTCGTGTAGGACCTATCATTGTAAACACTCAACATCAGTACATCAGGTGATACACTTTAAAACGTACGTATTCATATCAGGTTACATTTTAGAATATAGATATAACAACTTCACGAACGGGCACATGTCTTCGCATTGTTGACGAACACGAAGCCGGTATTACAATGACCATCGTCGCATTTTTCCGGTCCGTTCACGTCACACTGTCCGCAGTTTGGGTCACACACCGCTACAACAAATAACCCGCATTTGTAAAGACAAACGTTACGCAAATTAACTGTAACCACACTGAGTGTAATATTCAGCATTTCGAATACTTGATTACATTCTTGTGATACAGAAATGTTCGTGTGGGAAAGATGTAATGGTTGCATAAAATCAGACATTTATAAAAATACCTATACAAAAATGCAAATCTACAGGAAACATTTGATATTAGATGGAATAATACATTATTTAACTCGTTTTATTAAATAATTATTATACAAACAGGTAAGCCCTACGGCAATACAAATTACATGGTGATAATTTCTACTGGTATATAAAAAATAATTACATCCTTCGTAAAACAACAGGGATTTTTCAGTACTCTATTATTGTCTTGTAAAAGAAAAGACTATATAGTGTTAACTGGTGTTATGATTTATAAAAAAATCACGAACCGGTACAATTTTTCGAATCACTGACGAAGTTGTAGCCCACTTTACAATGATTAGCATCGCATTTTGCAGGTCCATTTGTGTCACAGCGGTTACAATTTGGGTCGCATTCTAACAAAACATAACACGTATATTGGCAAATAAGGTTGACGGATAACAAAGTAAAGCGTCCGAAATATTTACAATACATCTAAGATGAAACAAAATAACATATATGTATACATGCCTCGTAAACGTAAAGCTAGGTAAGCACAACGTAACATTTCATTAAAAACTTCAAAGGTTATCTCCATCTATGTGCGATTGACGCGTAAGATAACATATAACAAATATTTTATTTCAGAACGAAGGATATTTTAGTCTTTGCAGTGGTTCACATATGAACTGTAATTCTAATAATTCAACAGCAGCACAGAAGGCGAATCTCTTCAAAAGGTACGTATGCATTTAAGAATATTTTTGGAAATTAGATATAAAAATTCACGAACGGGCACATGTCTTCGAATTGTTGACGAACACGAAGCCAGTATTGCAGTGACCATCGTCGCATTTCCTTGGTCCGTTCATGTCACACTGTCCGCAGTTCGGGTCACACACAGCTAAAATAAAAAATAAATCGAATTTGTAAAACACATTTTACTGTAATTAACTTGCACCAAACTAAGCGTAATATTACACTTTTAGCAATCATGATCACATACTTGTGTTAAACAACACATTCGTGTGTGAAAGATACAATGTTATCACACACAAAATCGGAATGCTAAAAAAAGTATGTATAAAACAAATGCATATCTATTAAACAAGTATTATATTAGATGGAATAACACATGATTTTTTCAAATTTCTAAATCATTCCTAATATAAACATTTTCACCTTTGCGAGAATATAAAATAAATGGTGATGTGCAAATTTGGGCAAATTATACGATTATAATTAATGTAATTATGCCACCTGCATCGTTCCAAAGTTGCTATTCAAAATAGTTATGTATTTTATTTATACAAAAACACGCAACACTGACAAGCAATAGCCTACTCAGGTGTTTTGACGTTTTCAGTTAAATCTATCAATTAAATATATATATATATATAATATATATATATATATATATATATATATATATATATATATATATATATATATATATATATATACAAATGATTGCGTTGTTTCAACTGAAAATATTAAACGGTGTTATGGTTTGTAATGATTCACGAACCGGTACAATTCTTCGAATCACCGACGAAGTTGTAGCCATCTCTACAATGGTTATCGTCGCATTTAGCCGGTCCATTTATGTCACACTGGTCACAGTTTGGGTCGCATTCTAACAATAAATAACACACTTACAGACATATAATCTTGACTGATAACATATATAAGGCTTCTAAAATACTTGCGGTGTAGCTGTGGTAAAACAAATTAACACACATACCACGTAAAGGAACACCTAGGTATATACAACTTCAAATGTTATAAAATATGTCATACCTTAACTAACAAGCTGTAATTCGTGTAGGACCTATCATTGTAAACACTCAACATCAGTACATCAGGTGATACACTTTAAAACGTACGTATTCATATCAGGTTACATTTTAGAATATAGATATAACAACTTCACGAACGGGCACATGTCTTCGCATTGTTGACGAACACGAAGCCGGTATTACAATGACCATCGTCGCATTTTTCCGGTCCGTTCACGTCACACTGTCCGCAGTTTGGGTCACACACCGCTACAACAAATAACCCGCATTTGTAAAGACAAACGTTACGCAAATTAACTGTAACCACACTGAGTGTAATATTCAGCATTTCGAATACTTGATTACATTCTTGTGATACAGAAATGTTCGTGTGGGAAAGATGTAATGGTTGCATAAAATCAGACATTTATAAAAATACCTATACAAAAATGCAAATCTACAGAAAACATTTGATATTAGATGGAATAATACATTATTTAACTCGTTTTATTAAATAATTATTATACAAACAGGTAAGCCCTACGAGGTAAACAACAGGTAAACAACAGGGATTTTTCAGTACTCTATTATTGTCTTGTAAAAGAAAAGACTATATAGTGTTAACTGGTGTTATGATATATAAAAAATTCACGAACCGGTACAATTTTTCGAATCACTGACGAAGTTGTAGCCCACTTTACAATGATTAGCATCGCATTTTGCAGGTCCATTTGTGTCACAGCGGTTACAATTTGGGTCGCATTCTAACAAAACATAACACGTATATTGGCAAATAAAGTTGACGGATAACAAAGTAAAGCGTCCGAAATATTTACAATACATCTAAGATGAAACAAAATAACATACACGTATACATGCCTCGTAAACGTAGAGCTAGGTAAGCACAACGTAACATTTCATTAAAAACTTCAAAGGTTATCTCCATCTATGTGCGATTGACGCGTAAGATAACATATAACAAATATTTTATTTCAGAACGAAGGATATTTTAGTCTTTGCAGTGGTTCACATATGAACTGTAATTCTAATAATTCAACAGCAGCACAGAAGGCGAATCTCTTCAAAAGGTACGTATGCATTTAAGAATATTTTTGGAAATTAGATATAAAAATTCACGAACGGGCACATGTCTTCGAATTGTTGACGAACACGAAGCCAGTATTGCAGTGACCATCGTCGCATTTCCTTGGTCCGTTCATGTCACACTGTCCGCAGTTCGGGTCACACACAGCTAAAATAAAAAATAAATCGAATTTGTAAAACACATTTTACTGTAATTAACTTGCACCAAACTAAGCGTAATATTACACTTTTAGCAATCATGATCACATACTTGTGTTAAACAACACATTCGTGTGTGAAAGATACAATGTTATCACACACAAAATCGGAATGCTAAAAAAAGTATGTATAAAACAAATGCATATCTATTAAACAAGTATTATATTAGATGGAATAACACATGATTTTTTCAAATTTCTAAATCATTCCTAATATAAACATTTTCACCTTTGCGAGAATATAAAATAAATGGTGATGTGCAAATTTGGGCAAATTATACGATTATAATTAATGTAATTATGCCACCTGCATCGTTCCAAAGTTGCTATTCAAAATAGTTATGTATTTTATTTATACAAAAACACGCAACACTGACAAGCAATAGCCTACTCAGGTGTTTTGACGTTTTCAGTTAAATCTATCAATTAAATATATATATATATAATATATATATATATATATATATATATATATATATATATATATATATATATATATATATATATATATATATATATATATATATACAAATGATTGCGTTGTTTCAACTGAAAATATTAAACGGTGTTATGGTTTGTAATGATTCACGAACCGGTACAATTCTTCGAATCACCGACGAAGTTGTAGCCATCTCTACAATGGTTATCGTCGCATTTAGCCGGTCCATTTATGTCACACTGGTCACAGTTTGGGTCGCATTCTAACAATAAATAACACACTTACAGACATATAATCTTGACTGATAACATATATAAGGCTTCTAAAATACTTGCGGTGTAGCTGTGGTAAAACAAATTAACACACATACCACGTAAAGGAACACCTAGGTATATACAACTTCAAATGTTATAAAATATGTCATACCTTAACTAACAAGCTGTAATTCGTGTAGGACCTATCATTGTAAACACTCAACATCAGTACATCAGGTGATACACTTTAAAACGTACGTATTCATATCAGGTTACATTTTAGAATATAGATATAACAACTTCACGAACGGGCACATGTCTTCGCATTGTTGACGAACACGAAGCCGGTATTACAATGACCATCGTCGCATTTTTCCGGTCCGTTCACGTCACACTGTCCGCAGTTTGGGTCACACACCGCTACAACAAATAACCCGCATTTGTAAAGACAAACGTTACGCAAATTAACTGTAACCACACTGAGTGTAATATTCAGCATTTCGAATACTTGATTACATTCTTGTGATACAGAAATGTTCGTGTGGGAAAGATGTAATGGTTGCATAAAATCAGACATTTATAAAAATACCTATACAAAAATGCAAATCTACAGAAAACATTTGATATTAGATGGAATAATACATTATTTAACTCGTTTTATTAAATAATTATTATACAAACAGGTAAGCCCTACGAGGTAAACAACAGGTAAACAACAGGGATTTTTCAGTACTCTATTATTGTCTTGTAAAAGAAAAGACTATATAGTGTTAACTGGTGTTATGATTTATAAAAAAATCACGAACCGGTACAATTTTTCGAATCACTGACGAAGTTGTAGCCCACTTTACAATGATTAGCATCGCATTTTGCAGGTCCATTTGTGTCACAGCGGTTACAATTTGGGTCGCATTCTAACAAAACATAACACGTATATTGGCAAATAAGGTTGACGGATAACAAAGTAAAGCGTCCGAAATATTTACAATACATCTAAGATGAAACAAAATAACATACACGTATACATGCCTCGTAAACGTAAAGCTAGGTAAGCACAACGTAACATTTCATTAAAAACTTCAAAGGTTATCTCCATCTATGTGCGATTAACGCGTAAGATAACATATAACAAATTTTATTTCAGAACGAAGGATATTTTAGTCTTTGCAGTGGTTCACATATGAACTGTAATTCTAATAATTCAACACCAGCACAAAAGGCGAATCTCTTCAAAATGTACGTATGCATTTAAGAATATTTTTGGAAATTAGATATAAAAATTCACGAACGGGCACATGTCTTCGAATTGTTGACGAACACGAAGCCAGTATTGCAGTGACCATCGTCGCATTTCCTTGGTCCGTTCATGTCACACTGTCCGCAGTTCGGGTCACACACAGCTACAATAAAAAATAAATCGAATTTGTAAAACACATTTTACTGTAATTAAATTGCACCAAACTAATCGTAACATTACACTTTTAGCAATCATGATCACATACTTGTGTTAAACAACACATTCGTGTGTGAAAGATACAATGTTATCACACACAAAATCGGAATGCTAAATAAAAAGTACGTATAAACCAAATGCATATCTATTAAACAAGTATTACATTAGATGGAATAACACATGATTTTTTCAAATTTCTAAATCATTCCTAATAGAAACAATTTCACCTTTGCGAGAATATAAAATAAATGGTGATGTGCAAATTATACGATTATATTTAATGTAATTAAGCCACCTGCATCGTTCCAAAGTTGCTATTCAAAATAGTTGTGTATTTTGTTTATACAAAAACACGCAACACTGACAAGCAATAGCCTACTCAGGTGTTTTGACGTTTTCAGTTAAATCTATCAGTTAAATCTATAAACATATACATAAATGCGTTGCTTCAACTGGACATATTAAACGGTGTTATGGTTTGTAATGATTCACGAACCGGTACAATTCTTCGAATCACCGACGAAGTTGTAGCCATCTCTACAATGGTTATCGTCGCATTTAGCCGGTCCATTTCTGTCACATCGGTCACAGTTTGGGTCGCATTCTAATAATAAATTACACGCTTATAGGCGAATAAGCCTGACTGATAACACAGGTAAAGCTTCTGTAATACTTTCAACATAGCTGAAGGAAAACAAAGTAACATATATGTCACGAAAACCTAAAACTAAGTATCTTCAACTTAAAATGTTATAAATATTTCTTACGTTAACTCCGTTTCGGTATGATTGACGCGCTAGAAAAGTTTCATTTCAGAGCGAAGGCTTACTTTGAATAAATTGTAATTCTTATATGACCTGTATCATTCTAACTGTTCAACGTCAATACAGAAAGTGAACCTCTTTAAATGGTATGTAGACTTATAAGGTATTTTGGTATATAGAAATAAAAAATTAAAACAACTAACGGGCACATGTCTTCGCATTGTTGACGAACACGAAGCCGGTATTGCAATGACCATCGTCGCATTTTTCCGGTCCGTTCACGTCACACTGTCCGCAGTTTGGGTCACACACCGCTACAACAAATAACACGCATTTGAAAAGACAACATTTACGCAAATTAACTGTCACCACACCGAATTTAATATTTCGCATTTACAATTCTTGATTACATTCCTGTGATACACAAATGTTCGTGTGGGAAAGATGTAATGTAATGGTTTCGTAAAAATCAGACATTTCAAAATTTATCTATACAAAAATACAAATCTACTGAAAATATTTTATATTAGATGGAATAATAATTTTTTTTAATTCGTGTTCTTAAATAATTATAATACAAGCAGTTAAGTCCTGCGGCAATATAAATTAAATGGTGATGTTTTCAACTGATATATACGAATGGTACAATTATCCAATTATTGTTAACGGAATCCCCGCATCTGTATTGTCTCCAACGTTAGGATTAAAACATAATTACATCATTCGCAAAGCAACGTTCAGAAGAAATAATTTCTGCTCTTATATTCTGCAGTTTTGAGTACTCTTTTTTTGCAAACTGTCTTGTAAAAGAAAAAATTACGTAGTTTTAACTGGTGTTATGATCTATAAAGAATTTACGAACCGGTACAATTCTTCGAATCACTGACGAAGTTGTAGCCCACTTTACAATGATTAGCATCGCATTTTGCAGGTCCATTTGTGTCACACCGGTCACAATTTGGGTCGCATTCTAACAAAACATAACACGTATATTGGCAAATAAGGTTGACGGATAACAAAGTAAAGCGTCCGAAATATTTACAATACATCTAAGATGAAACAAAATAACATATATGTATACATGCCTCGTAAACGTAAAGCTAGGTAAGCACAACGTAACATTTCATTAAAAACTTCAAAGGTTATCTCCATCTATGTGCGATTGACGCGTAAGATAACATATAACAAATATTTTATTTCAGAACGAAGGATATTTTAGTCTTTGCAGTGGTTCACATATGAACTGTAATTCTAATAATTCAACAGCAGCACAGAAGGCGAATCTCTTCAAAAGGTACGTATGCATTTAAGAATATTTTTGGAAATTAGATATAAAAATTCACGAACGGGCACATGTCTTCGAATTGTTGACGAACACGAAGCCAGTATTGCAGTGACCATCGTCGCATTTCCTTGGTCCGTTCATGTCACACTGTCCGCAGTTCGGGTCACACACAGCTAAAATAAAAAATAAATCGAATTTGTAAAACACATTTTACTGTAATTAACTTGCACCAAACTAAGCGTAATATTACACTTTTAGCAATCATGATCACATACTTGTGTTAAACAACACATTCGTGTGTGAAAGATACAATGTTATCACACACAAAATCGGAATGCTAAAAAAAGTATGTATAAAACAAATGCATATCTATTAAACAAGTATTATATTAGATGGAATAACACATGATTTTTTCAAATTTCTAAATCATTCCTAATATAAACATTTTCACCTTTGCGAGAATATAAAATAAATGGTGATGTGCAAATTTGGGCAAATTATACGATTATAATTAATGTAATTATGCCACCTGCATCGTTCCAAAGTTGCTATTCAAAATAGTTATGTATTTTATTTATACAAAAACACGCAACACTGACAAGCAATAGCCTACTCAGGTGTTTTGACGTTTTCAGTTAAATCTATCAATTAAATATATATATATATATAATATATATATATATATATATATATATATATATATATATATATATATATATATATATATACAAATGATTGCGTTGTTTCAACTGAAAATATTAAACGGTGTTATGGTTTGTAATGATTCACGAACCGGTACAATTCTTCGAATCACCGACGAAGTTGTAGCCATCTCTACAATGGTTATCGTCGCATTTAGCCGGTCCATTTATGTCACACTGGTCACAGTTTGGGTCGCATTCTAACAATAAATAACACACTTACAGACATATAATCTTGACTGATAACATATATAAGGCTTCTAAAATACTTGCGGTGTAGCTGTGGTAAAACAAATTAACACACATACCACGTAAAGGAACACCTAGGTATATACAACTTCAAATGTTATAAAATATGTCATACCTTAACTAACAAGCTGTAATTCGTGTAGGACCTATCATTGTAAACACTCAACATCAGTACATCAGGTGATACACTTTAAAACGTACGTATTCATATCAGGTTACATTTTAGAATATAGATATAACAACTTCACGAACGGGCACATGTCTTCGCATTGTTGACGAACACGAAGCCGGTATTACAATGACCATCGTCGCATTTTTCCGGTCCGTTCACGTCACACTGTCCGCAGTTTGGGTCACACACCGCTACAACAAATAACCCGCATTTGTAAAGACAAACGTTACGCAAATTAACTGTAACCACACTGAGTGTAATATTCAGCATTTCGAATACTTGATTACATTCTTGTGATACAGAAATGTTCGTGTGGGAAAGATGTAATGGTTGCATAAAATCAGACATTTATAAAAATACCTATACAAAAATGCAAATCTACAGAAAACATTTGATATTAGATGGAATAATACATTATTTAACTCGTTTTATTAAATAATTATTATACAAACAGGTAAGCCCTACGAGGTAAACAACAGGTAAACAACAGGGATTTTTCAGTACTCTATTATTGTCTTGTAAAAGAAAAGACTATATAGTGTTAACTGGTGTTATGATATATAAAAAATTCACGAACCGGTACAATTTTTCGAATCACTGACGAAGTTGTAGCCCACTTTACAATGATTAGCATCGCATTTTGCAGGTCCATTTGTGTCACAGCGGTTACAATTTGGGTCGCATTCTAACAAAACATAACACGTATATTGGCAAATAAAGTTGACGGATAACAAAGTAAAGCGTCCGAAATATTTACAATACATCTAAGATGAAACAAAATAACATACACGTATACATGCCTCGTAAACGTAGAGCTAGGTAAGCACAACGTAACATTTCATTAAAAACTTCAAAGGTTATCTCCATCTATGTGCGATTGACGCGTAAGATAACATATAACAAATATTTTATTTCAGAACGAAGGATATTTTAGTCTTTGCAGTGGTTCACATATGAACTGTAATTCTAATAATTCAACAGCAGCACAGAAGGCGAATCTCTTCAAAAGGTACGTATGCATTTAAGAATATTTTTGGAAATTAGATATAAAAATTCACGAACGGGCACATGTCTTCGAATTGTTGACGAACACGAAGCCAGTATTGCAGTGACCATCGTCGCATTTCCTTGGTCCGTTCATGTCACACTGTCCGCAGTTCGGGTCACACACAGCTAAAATAAAAAATAAATCGAATTTGTAAAACACATTTTACTGTAATTAACTTGCACCAAACTAAGCGTAATATTACACTTTTAGCAATCATGATCACATACTTGTGTTAAACAACACATTCGTGTGTGAAAGATACAATGTTATCACACACAAAATCGGAATGCTAAAAAAAGTATGTATAAAACAAATGCATATCTATTAAACAAGTATTATATTAGATGGAATAACACATGATTTTTTCAAATTTCTAAATCATTCCTAATATAAACATTTTCACCTTTGCGAGAATATAAAATAAATGGTGATGTGCAAATTTGGGCAAATTATACGATTATAATTAATGTAATTATGCCACCTGCATCGTTCCAAAGTTGCTATTCAAAATAGTTATGTATTTTATTTATACAAAAACACGCAACACTGACAAGCAATAGCCTACTCAGGTGTTTTGACGTTTTCAGTTAAATCTATCAATTAAATATATATATATATAATATATATATATATATATATATATATATATATATATATATATATATATATATATATATATATATATATATACAAATGATTGCGTTGTTTCAACTGAAAATATTAAACGGTGTTATGGTTTGTAATGATTCACGAACCGGTACAATTCTTCGAATCACCGACGAAGTTGTAGCCATCTCTACAATGGTTATCGTCGCATTTAGCCGGTCCATTTATGTCACACTGGTCACAGTTTGGGTCGCATTCTGACAATAAATAACACACTTACAGACATATAATCTTGACTGATAACATATATAAGGCTTCTAAAATACTTGCGGTGTAGCTGTGGTAAAACAAATTAACACACATACCACGTAAAGGAACACCTAGGTATATACAACTTCAAATGTTATAAAATATGTCATACCTTAACTAACAAGCTGTAATTCGTGTAGGACCTATCATTGTAAACACTCAACATCAGTACATCAGGTGATACACTTTAAAACGTACGTATTCATATCAGGTTACATTTTAGAATATAGATATAACAACTTCACGAACGGGCACATGTCTTCGCATTGTTGACGAACACGAAGCCGGTATTACAATGACCATCGTCGCATTTTTCCGGTCCGTTCACGTCACACTGTCCGCAGTTTGGGTCACACACCGCTACAACAAATAACCCGCATTTGTAAAGACAAACGTTACGCAAATTAACTGTAACCACACTGAGTGTAATATTCAGCATTTCGAATACTTGATTACATTCTTGTGATACAGAAATGTTCGTGTGGGAAAGATGTAATGGTTGCATAAAATCAGACATTTATAAAAATACCTATACAAAAATGCAAATCTACAGAAAACATTTGATATTAGATGGAATAATACATTATTTAACTCGTTTTATTAAATAATTATTATACAAACAGGTAAGCCCTACGAGGTAAACAACAGGTAAACAACAGGGATTTTTCAGTACTCTATTATTGTCTTGTAAAAGAAAAGACTATATAGTGTTAACTGGTGTTATGATTTATAAAAAAATCACGAACCGGTACAATTTTTCGAATCACTGACGAAGTTGTAGCCCACTTTACAATGATTAGCATCGCATTTTGCAGGTCCATTTGTGTCACAGCGGTTACAATTTGGGTCGCATTCTAACAAAACATAACACGTATATTGGCAAATAAGGTTGACGGATAACAAAGTAAAGCGTCCGAAATATTTACAATACATCTAAGATGAAACAAAATAACATACACGTATACATGCCTCGTAAACGTAAAGCTAGGTAAGCACAACGTAACATTTCATTAAAAACTTCAAAGGTTATCTCCATCTATGTGCGATTAACGCGTAAGATAACATATAACAAATTTTATTTCAGAACGAAGGATATTTTAGTCTTTGCAGTGGTTCACATATGAACTGTAATTCTAATAATTCAACACCAGCACAAAAGGCGAATCTCTTCAAAATGTACGTATGCATTTAAGAATATTTTTGGAAATTAGATATAAAAATTCACGAACGGGCACATGTCTTCGAATTGTTGACGAACACGAAGCCAGTATTGCAGTGACCATCGTCGCATTTCCTTGGTCCGTTCATGTCACACTGTCCGCAGTTCGGGTCACACACAGCTACAATAAAAAATAAATCGAATTTGTAAAACACATTTTACTGTAATTAAATTGCACCAAACTAATCGTAACATTACACTTTTAGCAATCATGATCACATACTTGTGTTAAACAACACATTCGTGTGTGAAAGATACAATGTTATCACACACAAAATCGGAATGCTAAATAAAAAGTACGTATAAACCAAATGCATATCTATTAAACAAGTATTACATTAGATGGAATAACACATGATTTTTTCAAATTTCTAAATCATTCCTAATAGAAACAATTTCACCTTTGCGAGAATATAAAATAAATGGTGATGTGCAAATTATACGATTATATTTAATGTAATTAAGCCACCTGCATCGTTCCAAAGTTGCTATTCAAAATAGTTGTGTATTTTGTTTATACAAAAACACGCAACACTGACAAGCAATAGCCTACTCAGGTGTTTTGACGTTTTCAGTTAAATCTATCAGTTAAATCTATAAACATATACATAAATGCGTTGCTTCAACTGGACATATTAAACGGTGTTATGGTTTGTAATGATTCACGAACCGGTACAATTCTTCGAATCACCGACGAAGTTGTAGCCATCTCTACAATGGTTATCGTCGCATTTAGCCGGTCCATTTCTGTCACATCGGTCACAGTTTGGGTCGCATTCTAATAATAAATTACACGCTTATAGGCGAATAAGCCTGACTGATAACACAGGTAAAGCTTCTGTAATACTTTCAACATAGCTGAAGGAAAACAAAGTAACATATATGTCACGAAAACCTAAAACTAAGTATCTTCAACTTAAAATGTTATAAATATTTCTTACGTTAACTCCGTTTCGGTATGATTGACGCGCTAGAAAAGTTTCATTTCAGAGCGAAGGCTTACTTTGAATAAATTGTAATTCTTATATGACCTGTATCATTCTAACTGTTCAACGTCAATACAGAAAGTGAACCTCTTTAAATGGTATGTAGACTTATAAGGTATTTTGGTATATAGAAATAAAAAATTAAAACAACTAACGGGCACATGTCTTCGCATTGTTGACGAACACGAAGCCGGTATTGCAATGACCATCGTCGCATTTTTCCGGTCCGTTCACGTCACACTGTCCGCAGTTTGGGTCACACACCGCTACAACAAATAACACGCATTTGAAAAGACAACATTTACGCAAATTAACTGTCACCACACCGAATTTAATATTTCGCATTTACAATTCTTGATTACATTCCTGTGATACACAAATGTTCGTGTGGGAAAGATGTAATGTAATGGTTTCGTAAAAATCAGACATTTCAAAATTTATCTATACAAAAATACAAATCTACTGAAAATATTTTATATTAGATGGAATAATAATTTTTTTTAATTCGTGTTCTTAAATAATTATAATACAAGCAGTTAAGTCCTGCGGCAATATAAATTAAATGGTGATGTTTTCAACTGATATATACGAATGGTACAATTATCCAATTATTGTTAACGGAATCCCCGCATCTGTATTGTCTCCAACGTTAGGATTAAAACATAATTACATCATTCGCAAAGCAACGTTCAGAAGAAATAATTTCTGCTCTTATATTCTGCAGTTTTGAGTACTCTTTTTTTGCAAACTGTCTTGTAAAAGAAAAAATTACGTAGTTTTAACTGGTGTTATGATCTATAAAGAATTTACGAACCGGTACAATTCTTCGAATCACTGACGAAGTTGTAGCCCACTTTACAATGATTAGCATCGCATTTTGCAGGTCCATTTGTGTCACACCGGTCACAGTTTGGGTCGCATTCTAACAAAACATAACACGTATATTGGCAAATGAGGTTTACGGATAACAAAGTAAAGCGTCCGAAATATTTACAATACATCTAAGATGAAACAAAATAACATACACATGTATATGCCTCATAAACGTAAAGCTAGGTAAGCACAACGTAACCTTTCATTGAAAACTTCTAACGTTATCTCCGTCTATTGACGCGTAAGATAACTTATAACAAAATGTAATTCACAACGAAGGATATTTTAGTCTTAGCGGTGGTACACATATGAACTATAATTCTAATAATTCAACAACAGCACATAAGGCGAATCGTATCTTTGGAATATAGATATAAACATTCACGTACGGGCACATGTCTTCGAATTGTTGACGAACACGAAGCCAGTATTGCAGTGACCATCGTCGCATTTCCTTGGTCCGTTCATGTCACACTGTCCGCAGTTCGGGTCACACACAGCTACAACAAAAAATAAACCGCATTTATAAAGACGTATTTTCAGTCATTCACTTGCACCAATCTTAGCGTAATATCACGCTTTTAGCATGCATAACCACATACTTGTGTTAGACAAAGTTTTCGTGTGGGAAAGATAGAATTTTATCGTAAACGGAATCGGAATGTCAAAATTTGTTGTCTAATATGTTATTATATTCATCTTTCTAAATCATTCTCTAAGATTAACCATGAAAAATACATGGCGATATTTCAACCGATGTGCAGCAAAATATACGATTATAGTTAATGTAATCATGATACGTGCATCGTTCCAATGTAGGCCCTGTTTCAATTTTAATACAACAACACGCAACTCTAACAACCAGTAGTTCACTCAGATGATTTGACGTTTTCTGATTTTTCTACTTATGTTACAATCTGTCTTACAATTGCGCTATTTCAACTGGAATATTAAACGGTGTTATGGTGTATAATGATTCACAAACCGGAACAATTCTTCGAATCACCGACGAAGTTGTAGCCATCTCTACAATGATTATCGTCGCATTTTGCCGGTCCATTTCTGTCACATCGATCACAGTTTGGGTCGCATTCTAACAATAAATCACACGCTTATAAGGCAAATAAGCTTGCCTGATAACACAGGTAAGGATTCTGAAATACTTTCAACATAGCTGAAGTAAATCAAAGTATCATACATGCCACATAAACGTAAACGTAAACGTAAGTATGCACAACTTAAAATGTTATGAAACATTTCATACGTTAACTCCGTCTTTGTATGACTGGCGCGCTAAAAAAGGTTACCATGTTTGATTTCAGAGCGAAGGATTGTTTTGCGTAAGCTGTAATTCGTATATGACCTGTATCATTCTAAATACTCAACGTCTATACAGAAGGTGGTCCTCTTTAAAAGATACGTATACATATCAACTAGATTGGTATATAGAAATAAAAACTCCACTAACGGGCACATGTCTTCGAATCGTTGACGAACACGAAGCCGGTATTACAATGACCATCGTCGCATTTGTCCGGTCCGTTCACGTCACACTGTCCGCATTTCGGGTCACACACCGCTACAACAAATAACCCGCGTTTGTAAAGAAAATGTTACATTAATTAACTTGCACCAATGTAAGCTTAATATTACGATTTTAGCTTTCATGATCGCACACTTATATTAAACAAAATGTAGTTGTGTGGAGGATAGAATTAAATCTTAAAGAAAATCCGGATATCACAACAAATTATGTATAAAAAAATGAAAATGTATTGAACAATTCTTATATTATATAGCATAATACATGATTTAATTCACCTTTCTCAATAAGTATAATATTAAAAAGTAACCCCTTGTGAGAATATAAACCATATGGTGATATGCACTGATGTACGAATTATACGATTGTAGTTAATGTAATCATGACACCTCCATCGTGTCCAACGTTATTATTCAAAATAATTACGTGTTTCATGCAAAAACAAGCAATTCAGGCAAGTAATTTTCTAACCAGGTATTTTTGCATTTTCACTCTCCTTTTTTATGTTACCAGCTGTCTTGTAATAATATAAACGATTGCGTTGTTTCACATCAATTATTAAACGATGTTACAATATATTAAGAATTCACGAACCGGTACAATTCTTCGAATCACCGACGAAGTTGTAGCCATCTTTACAACGATTATCGTCGCATTTTGCCGGTCCATTTATGTCACACAGGTCACAGTTTGGGTCGCATTCTAACAAGAAACAGCTCGCATATAAACAAATGACCTTGACGAATAACAAAGGCAAGGGTGTCTGATATATTTGCAACATATATCTGAGGGGAAAGACAATAACATATGTGCCACGTAAAAATAAACCTAGGTAGCCATAATAAAACTATTTCATACATTAACTCTGTCTTTGCATGACTGCTGCGTAACATTATTTATATTTTTTTCAGAACGAAGGAATATTTTGTCTTGTCCGTAATGGTTCTAAAGATGGAGATTCAACAACAGTACCGAAGCGTGTCCCTTGAAAAGATACGTACACATATAAGAATATTCCTGGAATATACATATAAGCAATTTACGAACGGGCACATGTCTTCGAATTGTTGACGAACACGAAGCCGGTATTACAGTGACCATCGTCGCATTTATCCGGTCCGTTCACGTCACACTGTCCGCAGTTTGGATCACACACCTCTGCAACAACATTAATAACCTGCGTTTGTAAGGGTAACATTTCCTATAGTTAACATGCACCAACGCAAGTTTAGGCCCCTACTATTACGTACGCTTTTTACATTTATGATCACATACTGGTGCTACAAGACATTCATGCGGGAAAGATAAATCATTGATGTATAGGGTATCAGAAAGATAAACTGCCATGCATGAATAAAAATAAATGCAAATCCATTGAAAACGCCTTATATTACATGAAATGATGGAATTTTTTATCATTCTAATATAAACACGGGAATATGAATTACAGGGTGATATTTCAACTGATACATAGAGGGTGTTACTCTGTGGTGACCAACAGCTGGTCGCTCGTCGTTATATTTATAGTATTATTCTGCCTATCTTTTGGTCGCCGTCTGTATATTTTAGTGTGAGTTTGCGAATGAGTGATCGGTACAATGGAGGACGGTAAGTATCCGATTCTTGGACTTGTTATTGTGCTATTGACTTTAATTAAAATGTACTACGCCCACCAAGGAAACGCCCATCATGGCGGAATAAGTCTAAGCCGTGTATTTAATGGTTTTGAACAACCGTGTACATCACGACTCTAATATTTAATATTGACTTTCCGCCTGGCTTGTCGAGAAACAACACCAAACCCTAATGTAAGCGAGGACGGAAGGATGGTGAGCGACAAAGGCTTCGAAAAATGAAACACAAGCTCCCTTTGCCGCTTATGATCTTGGCAATGTCCGGTTTCTGAAAGACCTTAAGATGGACGAACTACGAGCCAACGCAACCTTTTAAAATAAATATAGAGATGCTTGCCACATGGCCTCACCGAGACTTGGTTCGACTAAAATGTCGGCGATCGTGGGACATTCATCAAGAGAGTTGGATGCCCCATATGGCTTGATAGCGTCAAGAAGCCGACAAAAAAGGAGAAAGGTGGGGGTGTTTGTTTATAATGTCAACGAGCGTTGGTGCAAGACTGTCATTGTGCGTGAGCAGCTCTGCTTGCACCCCGGACATCGAACTGTTGTCAGTGTCATAACGGCCATTTTTTACGGACGTTGCAAACGAATTTCCCTTTCGGGACAATAACGTTTTATTATATTGTATATATTATATATATATGCATATATATATATATATATATATATATATATATATATATATATATATATATATATATATATATATATATATATATATATATATGTATATATATATATATATATATATACATATGTATATATATATATATATATATATATATATATATATATATATATATATATATATATATGTATATATATATATATATATTTACGAATAATACGATTGTCATTAATGTAAACATGAAACATTCACCGTCTCCAACATTGTTATTCAAATAATTATATAACTCATCCAACAACACGAAATGCAAACAACCAATGTTCCTCTGAGGTGTTATAACGCTTTGATTTTTTTTTTTATGAAACAAATCTTCTTGAAACATAAACGATTGCTTTGTTTAACTGAAATAGTAAACAGTCTAACGGTAGACGATATATAATGAATTCATACCGGTACAATTCTTCGAATCACCGACGAAGTTGTAGCCAGCTTTACAATGGTCATCGTCGCATTTTGCTGGTCCGTTTGTGTCACAGCGTTCACAATTTGGGTCGCATTCTAACAACACATGCATGCAAGCAAATATACTTTACGAATAACAGAGGTAACGCTCCTCGAATATTTGCAGTATATTACAGTAACAAAGCAATAACATACAAGCCACGTAAAAAAAGTAATCCTTTTTATCCACAAGTTAACATGTTTTGGACAACCGTATACTTTAACCCCGTCTTTGCATGATTGACGCGTATGATAACTTAGAGCTACTTTAAATTTGTGATTTTGTTTAGAATTAGAAATATACAACATATCATTATAAATATTAAACAAAAGCACAACATTTATGGATATATCTAAAATATATTTGGAATATAAATATAAAAGGTTCACGTACGTTCACATATCTTCGAATGTTTGACGAACACGAAGCCAGTATTGCAGTGACCATCGTCGCATTTGTCCGGTCCGTTCATGTCACACTGTCCGCAGTTCGGGTCACACACAGCTACAATACATTTGATTATTATAGTATACATTAACCAAATGTAGCTAATTACGCTCTACCATAATACAGTTAATATTTCAAAGTTTGCTGTTCGTTTCACGAATAGTCGCTATTTACTACAATACATGTCGTCGCATGTTGCTGGTTTGTTTCTTGCACAGTTTGTACAGTTCGGGCCACATACTGCTGCAGAGACGATTTATATTGCAAAAATATATAGTTTGTTTGGATGTCCTAGAAATTTTAGAATATTTTATTAAAATACAATTATAGATATCCATATATTATATATTCGTACGTTACACCATTATGTGGCTGAGACAAATGCAAAATGTGTGTTATGCCCTAACAGTGCTAAGGTATGTCAGTATGAAACGCTTGGCATATCTGATACATAATATTCTAAATTCGTTATTAATTTATTATTTGATGGTTTGAATACGTCTCAAAGGAAACTGTATACTGTGTTTTCTTTGTATTACATATACAAACAAATTGTTGTTAACGTGCCTTATTTATATGTACGTATAATGATTTTTTTGGGTGTTATGATAAGTATAATAAATTCACAAACCAGCACACGTGTTTGTGTCACTGACGAAGTTGTAGCGAATATTGCAGTGAGTATCGTCGCATTTCCCTGGACCGTTCATAAAACATTGTTCACAATTCGGATGACACACCGCTGCAACAAATGCAACTCATCTTAGCATTGTAGGGTTTCCCCCCGCATACGTGTAGGTTGATCTACCTACGTATTTGGTGGGACATGATGGACTGTTTGCATTACATAATTAGAGGGAATTACACAATATGATTTACAATCATCAACATTATACCTTTATTGTAGTTACCAAATGAAACATGCAAAACAATATGGAATGTATAGTGAAGAAAAACCGCATCGATATATATATATATATATATATATATATATATATATATATATATATATATATATATATATATATATATATATCATTACTGGTTTTGTTCTATGTGAAAGTTGCGAAGTATATGTGGTAGACTAAAATAAAACCTGATGTTTCATTCTTATATAAACACGTAAACAGCTTATACAATTTTGTGAAGAGTTTACTCTACTACGGGGCCATTGGGTTGTTCTGACGGCTAAGGAGTCACGTTTTGTATTTCCGTTGCTGTTCATAATATACTTAAAACCAATTCAATGCTCTTTTCGTGAAGTGGCTTACTATAGAAACATATGATTTAATTATTATAATTATTATTTCGTCTGACACAATGCCGTACCGACACACGTCTGCGTTTCATTGGCGAAGGCATAACCATCGTGACAATGGCCGTCGTCACAGTGGCCGGCCCCGTTTCTGGGACACTTTGCACAGTTCGGGTCACACACCACTGCAAGAAATAACACGTATATTCAGATTGAATATTTATACCGGAAACAGGTTACTTCAGTAAGAGCATATAATTAATTTAGCACCTCATGGTCTGCAAGACATGAATGCCTTGTTTACAAAGTAAATATTTAATCATGGAGTGTTATTATTTCCAATCAGGCTGGTTCTATACTCTCCGTTCACATTGGCTTTTTTTGCAATTTTACGCGGCTGATGTCAAATTTGAGCTTTTAGTAGATACGTTATCAGTTATTAGTTATTAGTAAGCAACACTGACCTGACGATGAGTTGCCAAAATGTGGCCAGGCGTTCGGGTTCGTGGCTGTAGTAGAAGAAACACACACTAAGTGCATCATAGATACGGTGGTGGTGTTGGTGGTGGCGGTGGTGGTGTTGGTGTTGGTGGTGTTGGTGGTGGTGGTGGTTGTTGTGGTGTTAATGGTGGTGGTTGTGTGTGTGTGTGTGTGTGTGTGTGTGTGTGTGTGTGTGTGTGTGTGTGTGTGCGTGTGCGTGTGCGTGTGCGTGTGTGTGTGTGTGTGAGTGCGCGCGCGCGTGCATATACGTGCATGTATGTGTGCATAATTACATGCCTACATGCCTACATGCCTACATGCCTACATGCCTACATGCCTGCATGCCTGCATGCCTACATGCGTGCATGTGTACATGATGTGTGCATGATGTGTGCATGTGTGCATGTGTGCATGTGTGCATGTGTGCATGTGTGCATGTGTGCATGTGTGCATGTGTGCATGTGTACATGAGTCCATGTATGCATGTGTTCACGTGTACATGTGTGCATGTGTACATGTGTACATGTGTGCATGTGTACATGTGTACATGTGTACATGTGTACATGTGTACATGAGTGCATGTGTGCATGTGTGCATGTGTACGTGTGTGCATGTGTACATGTGTGCACGTGTATATGTGTGCACGTGTACGATATTATATCTACGACACAACGTATTCGTTTTAATATACGATTCAATAATTTGCATCACGTCGCAGTTGGAATTATGTCGGGTCGCTAAATCGGTCGGTTATCAAATGGAACTGCGGTTGTGTAGTGTAATAATTCAATTTCGGACGCAATGCAATTATTTGGGCCGTGTCGCTAAATGCGTGTTCAAATCAATCAATAGCAGCACGTTTCCGCAGAGTCGTTAAATCCACCCATCCAGTGTAAGGTCTCACCGACACGGTATGTTTATGTTGTCCCAGCAAGTTACTCCCGGCCACCAAGTTTGAGTTCCGCCGTAAGATTATTCACTTCAGCATCCCACGAACACATTCGTTGGGGTAACTTTATGAAATGTGCATCATACCAACAGGTGGTAATATAAACGAAATATGGAATATCAGGAACATTAGTCAGACTTGCCACATTGGGGGGGGGGGGGGGGCAGATCTTCCAGTTAACTGGCCTAATTTATTTCAAAACGGTTTTTCCACGTTTTTTTTCGATTATTGGGGCCACTTAACTGGAAGGTTACCGAAGTTTTATTTCACTTCAGCACGTTTAAACTGCATACCGCAAAAACAAACAATGTTATCAAATAATGACAAATTATTTCAGCAGTTCGCGCGTATATCAAAGTTTCACTGGCAAGCGTCAACATTTTGAAATCAGAAATGCAGGCGATTTCATTATCTCGGCGTGGAGCTCCATTTCCTGTCTGCTTTTCATAATCGTCACGCGCCTGCCACGCGCCCCGTTCCCACCCGTTGAACCACCTCCGCAGGTTTCAGAACTAAAATTTACCAGCACGCCATTATTACGCGCTACAATAAACTAACCAGTGGTTTAGTTCGTTCGTTTCGAATCGATTTACTTAGTCACTAACAGTAAACAATTATTCCATTATGCAGTATAGACTATAGTTTTGTGACGCATACAAGGCATAATGTGGTTAAATATAATTTCTTCATAAATTTTGTTAAAATCCGTATCAAAACGGAGTACGGCCGTATCACTTAAAAACCGCCAAAATCCGTAACGGATACGGGTAATCCGTATCATGTGGCATGTCTGCATTAGTGAATAGGTAGTGTCGCATAACCGACTGTTGGTCGGCTGCGGAACTACGCCAAGAAGGGTGTGAGAGGCTTATAAGTGCTGCCACCTCACGGAGCCTGGGTAACTGAGGCTAGTGAATAGGCAGGTCATAATACCCACTCCAGAACAATCTGTCTGAGATCATGTTTTCCGGTATGTAAAATGTAATGATCAGATAAATGATTGCATGTTGACTTGATGTTCGACAGGCATTTAGCGATACGACGCAGATTAATGTTTCGTGTCAGAAATCGAATTAAACACGACCGCAATTCGATCTGATAGCCGACCAATTTAGCACGTCATTACCCTGGGCCTGTTCGGTGATCAGTTCATTATACTAGTCTAGCACTGCTGTGTAACTTCACCGAGAAGATACGAGGGGCTAAAATATGCCACCACATCACGGTGCCTGGGTAATCGAGGCTAGATTCATTTTAGCCTCTATTACCCAGGCACCGCACGTTTTAACCCCTCATATCCCACCTGGGATATAACAGTTCTGCCAGGGTTGCCACCAGGGCGGTGTTGCGCTTATATTTTTCCGGTCGTTAAAAACGTTCCGATTTACGTTTCTGCGCATGCGCAATAAATGTAAAATCATCAATCTCCAGCGAAACAACAAAGCATTTTCGTAATAAATGCCACGAGCTGTTCGTTAACTTTCCTGTGGTGATTACTGTGAAGAGTTTCTTAAAATGTCGTTCAATGCAATAAAATATAACGTTTTTTTATAAATCACTGTCACGGGTTATGGCGCACTACTGTCACGTGATTTACGCTTGCTATCAAAATATGCCTCAACACTTGTTTGCCTCGTGTTAATTTGCGACAAATAACTTTGCTGAGAGGTTATATACATCCTGACGAACAACCCGTAGTATTTATACCATACATGCTTTGTCTTTTCGCTGCACATTGATGATGTTACATAAACCGCGCATGCGCAGAAACGTCAATCGGAACGTTTATACGCCGGAAAAATGTAAGCGCTACAGCGGTATTACCCCAGAACAGGGTGGTGACGCTGATGTAAATGCAATGATGTCGCGATGGTACATTCCATCTTTATGACGGGTCCGTGCTGACATAACAACGACAATGACAATGACGACGACGTTGTTACGAGACTCACCTATCGCGGGCAGGACGACGAGTCCACCGACCAGACCGAAGGCGAGGGCCGCGGCCAGCAGCATCCACAGGCAGCAGCACGGCTGCACCCACCACACACCGCACCGCCGTTTTCTCTTCTCGCCGTATTCGGTCGTGTCGGCGTGTTCTGAGTACGGAGACTCGCTGTCCTGCGGGTCGCCTTTGTAGCCAGCGCTCAACCAGAACCATGGCCGGTAGACACGCGGTCTGTACAAGTAGTAGAACATAGTCGACGCGCTGAAACCAAAGTGTTAATTTTCATATTTATTTGTATAGACTAGTATGATAAAAACAAGTAGTAAGCTAGGAGAATGTAAACTGTTCCGCGAACTAGTTGCAGAAATGAATGTTAAATGTCACACCTGCATCTGTTTATACTTGGTGGTTCCGCCTTTATAAAATGTTGCATTTTAATAAACATGTTGCATTTTTACACGTTTCGCTTCATCCTTTATCGCATTGATATTTAGCAGTAATAGTAACAATGACAACAATAACACAAGTTTTATTAGCAACTCAGCTGAGTTAGATTCCCATTTTAATGTATTAATTGTATTTTATTATATAATTATAATAAAATACAATTAATACATTAAAATGTCACATACTATTAACTAATTTTATATGTCACACAGTATTAATACTACCTTATTTAGTCCTTTCATGTTTAATGACAGTTATATAATCTCTATGGGATGAAAGAGTTACGGTAAATGTCACATTTGTCAGGCAGCAGTCGTCTACTACTACTACTACTACTACTACTACTACTACTACTACTACTACTACTACCAATACCACTACCACTACTACTACTACTACTACTACTACTACTACTACTACTACTACTACTACTACTACTACTACTACTACTACTACTACTACTACTACTACTACTATTACTATACTACTACTACTACTACTACTACTACTACTACTACTACTACCACCAATACTACTACTACTAATAATAATAATGATAACAACAGCAACAACAGCAAATGCCACTCACGTCAGGGCGACGGTCACCGAGTGCTCGACGTCGTCTGTCGCGGAAACACACGTCGAATGGCGTCGTTGTCTGCTGACGCTGCACCTAACTCAACTAAACTGTACTACTGGGCTTCATTAACTCGTTCTGCTTGGATTACCATCGAGGGAGGGACTAAGTCTCCGTAGTAGCCCTTCAAAGCGAAGACTTATCAACAGATTGCGTAGTGGTCGACGCCTATGTAACCGTCGCTATTCTTAGAGATGACAAAGGCATCATCTTGTAGACGGTTTCGCTCGGCATGGCACTGACACTGGGGCCAGGGTGGGTCCGGTTCTCTGCTGTCAGTGATGATTGTCCGTCGCATGGGAAAAAATCAAAACGCTAACCATGCCTGTGGCTGTTCTAACCAAAACATCGCTAATTAAAAACCACAAAGTCGTGCTTATCTGTTGATCGACAGGAGGAGTAAACGCTCTGATTTAATATTCACAATATCGCTGTTAAGTTGTATAAGACATATGCTGCGAGCCAAATGAGAGCAGCAGTGGGTTATAGACGGGTACAGTGTCACGTGGGATGGGCGTGCATTAGATCAACACAGCCAAGTGTACTTTGACATTACTTATTGTTTTCGTGACGTTCGTGATATTTTTCACTCAAGAATGCCAAAAACTACTATTTTCAATAACTGACTCCTATAATCACGGCTTTTATGTTTTGTTTTGGTTTTGCCAGGTAACATGTAACACGACATCAGTATATAAATGGTTTGTTCCTAAATCTATGTAATGTTGATGCTGAGTATTACGGATTAATAAAATAAGGCCAAGGTGTAGGCCAATTGTAAACCAGCTACAGAGGTGTAAACGTGACTACAATTGTGGGACATACGCTTTCGTGTCCTTTCATTATGTCATATTATGTTGGACCGGTTTATTTTCACTGTCGCTTCTGATTGTTGTGAAACTACAGTTTGTTTCGGAAATCTCTTGTTGTCGGGCGGGCGGGCGGGCGGGCGGGCGGGCGGGCGGGCGGGCGGGCGGGCGGGCGGGCGGGCGGGCATCATCACAGCACAGCACAGCACAGCACAGCACAGCACAGCACAGCACAGCACAGCACAGCACAGCACAGCACAGCACAGCACAGCACAGCACAGCACAGCACATCACATCACATCACATCACATCACATCACATCACATCACATCACATCACATCACATCACATCACATCACATCACATCACATCACATCACATCACATCACATCACATCACATCACATCACATCACATCATGACATAGTGTCTAGTATATCTATCCCGTTATTTACATCTCAGAACAACTCCAGCTGATTCGCTCGTCGTAGCGTAGAGTCTAGAGGCGGTATATTGTTCCGCCCCGTGCATAATTTCCTGACAACACAATTCGGTAGGCCCCTACAACTCAGTTGAGTGATATCTAGGTTGTATTTGGGTGTATTTGGTGCTGGTCGCTGCGTGGTCGCTGTTGTTGCAATGTGCTACGTTCCATGTCCCCATGCTATAAAACATTTTTTTCATGAAAAAAAGTGCGGACAGCGTCGACATTAGTCGTTCGCAATTTACTATAAAAACGGTCAGACGCGAATTATGTGACGTACTCTCGCAAAATGTGTTATTGTGCGAGAGCGTTGAAGCAATACTTTGCTAATAGATTTTCAAAATTAGCCTTTGTAATTTTCCGCCGTGCACACCCATCCTGTTTACCCTTCTGAACACAGCCCTGGAGCTAACCGCAGAGCACCGTGATTTATTCTTATTCACCCGACTCAGTTGTTGAGCTGCTCCCACTCGACAGCAGGAGACCGTCTACAGTGGCCCGCGGCTGGTTCATGTGTGTTGGTTCACTTCAAAGGGCCAACCCTACCAAGATATGTCCTTCCGACAGACCTCGTTGAGCTGCCAATGTAAACACAATCGCTTTCTGACCTGTATTCTCAATGGCTCCGCTCGCCGGCATAAACCACATGTTTTTAATAATAAAAAGTATGCACTTTCAAATTATGATATATATTAAGGGATACTATATTGGATCAGCCGATCAGCTCTAGACGACAATGTTTTGCCGACGCTAGTCTAGATTAACCAGTCTCCGTGAGGTGGTAGCACTTTTCAACCCCTCTTTTTCTTCTCGGCGAAGTAAAGCTAGGATTCCATACGTACGGACACGTCATGCGGACGCGGCATGCGGTATGGCTACACTGGGAACGCATAGGACTGATTCCATATGTGCGGATGCGATTTATGGTGCGGATGCGGCAAACAGAATCGGTCCATGTAGCGATTCAAAACGTATCCGAACACGAATCGGACAGAAACGCCAAAGAGTGACGTCATTACAGACGTGTTTTTCCTAACTTTCACAAGTGGCGGACGGTATTAGCAGGAAGGTAGTAGCATTCGATATTGTCATCGAGGATTGAAACATCCCGTCGCAGGAATTATCAATATTTCAAGTAGAAGTTGTTGTAGAAGAATTTCCCCTCATCCTGCTGTAGATCACGAACTAAATGATGGTAGGATGAGAAACTCACTTCCAAGTATGTCTAAGGTCGACCTGGCCCAGTTTCCTTCCTCACCACGCAGTTTTGAAGCCACATATCCAGCGTGTGAAGCACCGCATCGCCTTATTCAAGCGAGCTGACGAACCCATCTTGGAAAAGGTGAAACCCTGCGATTATGGGCAAGGGTGGATTAGGACTGACGATGGATTGTTGGAACCGGTGTGGGCCTGCGGTCCTGTCCTACCAAACTCACTGGTTGATCTCCGGGACACCAGTGATCGTGAAGAGTAAGAAGATAATGCGTAAAACGAGAACGAGTTTGACTCTGACGATTTCGGTGATGGTGGTGGCGATGATGAATGATGTTCTGACAATTATTATCTTGACGCCCATGAAAGGCTGAGGCGCGGGAGCTCAGAAAACATCATCCTGACTTGCTACTTACCTAGATCAGTAAATGAGTTGGTAAATGAACTTAGTAGAATTTCTATATTTACAATACCTTGCATTGATGCCAAGCTTAATCTTTGTCCGCAAAAACAATTCGTTTTCTTAAGTCAATACCATAAAAAACCTTTCAGCTTACTTGCAATTTTGGCTGAGAAACAGCGAAAAAATCACCTTTTCGGTAATGCTGGCACTGTAGAATGTGCATAGTATGCAAACTACACGCTTAGTTAATTCAGGAATGGGCTTTTAGTTATCTTTGACCCTAAAAAAATGCAGAACAGGATCAGCGAGGTGTTGAGAAGGACAATGTGCTGTAACAAACTGTACACAATGAGTCATGTATATGCATCTGCAAAACGACACATCAGTTGGGAGCTCCAGTATGAAAAATATTAGATACATCCCTCGAGACGTAGACACTAAATGCCAGAAAGAGGTTAATATAGGTCTGGTTGTGATGCGTTCGTCCACACAGTAAGTTTATAGAAACAATCAATATTGTGATATAGATCTACATTCTACTGTAAGACGTAGTAGTAACGTGTCATGCGTGAGGAACGACGACAATCTTCTGTTCTAATGCTATTGAAACAAATGATTAGACGGGTGCGCCAAAGGGTTCTGAGACCGAGAGCAAGTAGGCCCTACAGCCTAAATGTCCAGGGCCATTATTACAAACATCACTCAAATACGAAGGCCCCAAAACATGCTTTAAAATCGTGTGACTGTCTGTGTTATACAAATTGCGTAATAATAATGATATACATTATTCGTTTACTTTTCGTCGATATGACGTCACCGTCGCGACGTGAGCATTACGTCTCACCATAGTCTAGATTGGCTGTTCTCATTTGCGGGACTTCCGGTTGTCATTTTGTTAACGGACAGACGATTTGTGGTCTTATTATGAACAGAAATGTGCATAGTAGGTATGCAAGTGTTGCAGTACCTCAGGTATTGCAATAGGTCAGTGAGTTTGACGCCCCTGCTATGCAGAGTTGTAAACCACTGCCTTAGTTATGGTACAGATTTTTGGCAGAACCGAAGGCTAAGGGAGCAAACCCTAACCAGAAAAAAACATGTCACTTTGGCAGCATCAAGGGCGGTTGACGTATGGAACTCCCAACATCTCTCGACCAGGCACTGCAGGGACAAATAGGTTGCGCCTGTCTTGACATGTTCTTGCCGGTATGAGACACCTATTTGCTCCCCGAAAGAGAGCCGCTAGTAACTTGCATGCAAAAGCCAGCGGCTCTTCAACTCTTTTTGCTGGCAGCTTCCATGAAATGTACAACTGCACGAATCACCATACCGGATCAGACGTCGCCCCGGTTACAAAGGACCGCGCTGTTCGACGTTATCTTCCCTCGACAGTGGAAAATCAGCTAGGAAGAAAAGAAGAAGACAACTATTGACAACAATGGACACAGGACTCTCCTCGTCCGAGAAGGAGCTGACCGACCACAAAGACGCACGGCACTAGTAGCAATGGAACTTGCCATATACAACATTTGACATCGCCGCCCTATGTGAAACAAGGTTCTCAGAGTCTGGTAGTCCCAAGGACTTGGAATACTCTTTCTTCTGGAGTGGCAAACCCGAAGGAGAAAGAAGCTAGGCCGAGGTGGGCTTTGCTATCAAAAAGAATATCGTCACAAAGCTGACAGAAATGCCACGACCAGTAAGTGACAGAATCATGACGATGAGACTACCTCTGAGCAAGGACAACTTTGCTACAATTATCAGCGTGTACGCTCCTACAATGACAAACCCAGATGAAAACAAGGAGGTCTTCTACAACTAGCTGGCAAGTGTGCTCAGTGGTATCGCTCGAACAGGTAAGCTACTGCTGATAGGATACTTCAATGCGTGGATAGGAAGAGACAATGACAAGTATCCCTTGATTTCTGGAAATGCAACTCCAATGGCGAGCTTCTACTGGCTCTGTGCTCTGAGTTCGAACTGATAGTGACGAACACCATGTTGAAGCAGAAGGATGAACGCAAGACCACTTGGATACATCCTCGTTTCAGACACTGGCATATGATCGACTTCATCATCACGAGGTGTCGGGATAAGATGGAATCTACAGTACCCGAGCCATGCGTGGAGCTAACTGCTGGACCGATCACCACATGCTGAGGTCAAAAGTGGCTTTCAGAATACGACAAAAAGCAGAACAGGCAAGGGACAAGTAAGCCGACCAAGCTCAACATAGCAAAACTAAGTATCATCAGCCATAGGGAGAGTTTTGAGGAGGAGATGGACAGTGCTCTCGCCGAGTGGGAGGAGAAGGAAAACTCAACACCAGACGAGGAATGGGCAGCTCTGCAGCAGGTCGTATACAACACAGCCAAGACATATCTTGGCAAGCCAGACAGAAAACAGCAGGACTGGTTCGACCCCAACGATTAGGTGCTACAGACTCTTATGAGCAACAGACCAAGCCCACCAGAGAGTGTTGCAAACCAGGAGCACTAGATCCACCACTGCAGCATACAAAGATGCCTGCAGACTGTTACAAATACGCACCCGTGCACTGAAGTCAGACTGGTGGGAAAGGAAGGCAGTGGAGCTGCTGACAGATACGAGACGAAGGGTTTCTACAATGGACTAAAGGAAGCGTGGGGACCCAAGAAGAAGGGACTTGTTCACTTGATATCAATAGATGGAAAGGAGACCTTCTCTGATAGTAAGAGAGTTGTGGCAAGATGGAGTGAACGCTTCCAGAAGCTACTCAACTTCCCTGGCGACATAGATCACGAAGCTCTGGACAACATCCCGCAGCACATTACAAAGACAAGCCTCGATGAGATTCCAACCATGACTGAGATGGCTAGAGCAATCGCCGGCCTGAAAGATGGCAAAGCCCCTGGAGGAGATGGAATTCCTGCTAAAGTATGAAAGCACGGAGGAAACAATCTATTCAGCAGACTGCACCAACTAATCACCAATGCCTGGGAGGTGGGTTCTGTACCACAAGCATGGAATGATGCCAATATTGTAACCATCTACAAGAAAGGTGACCGAACAGACTGTGGGAACTATAGGGGAATCTCTCTTCTTTCCATAGCAGGCAAGATCTTCGCCAGGATTCTCCTCAACAGACTATCTACTCACATAACACCAGAGGTACTTCCGGAGACACAATGTGGCTTCAGAGGTAACCGGAGAACCGTGGATATATTTTGTCTCCCGACAGCTACAAGAAAAGTGCACTGAGCAGAACCAACCACTGTATATGGTATTTGTTGACTTCAGAAATGCTTCCACACAGTTGGGAGGACCGGGCTATGGCAGCTACTGAGGAAGTATGGATACCCAGAAAAGTTCACAACTATAATTGAGGTTATTCATACCAGAATGATGGTAAATGTTAGTGTTGGAGGGGAAGTCTCGGAATCGTTCAGTGTTACAAATGGGGTCAAGCAAGGTTGTGTACTGGCCCCCATGCTCTATTCTATCTTCCTATCGGCAATGCTCAACGAGGCTTTCTGAGACATACAGTCCAGAGAGAGCGCTGACCTATTCAACTTCGCACACTTCAGAGTGAAGACCAAGACTACTCGGATACTGATAAGAGAGCTGCTATTTGCAGATGACAGTGCACTGGTTGCCCACTCTGCTGTAGATAGGCAGAAAATAGTGGATGCTTTCTCCGATGCGTCAAAGAAGTTCGGTCTGAAGATTAACATCAAGAAGACCGAGACACTGTACCAACCCAACTCTACAAGAACCCGAGAGGAGGATATCAGGGTTGATGGAAACAAGCTGAACTCTGTTCTGGAATTCATCTACCTCGGAAGCACTCTGTCAAGTAATGGACGCATTGACGATGAAATACAGTGGAGGATGGCCAATGCTAGTGAATCTTTTGGCCAACTACGCCAGAGACTCTGGAACAACCAGTCCATGCGGGTTAAAGGCAAGATATACAATGCAATTGTGCTGTCCACCCTCTTGTGCGTACCCGAGGCCTGGACAGTGTACAGACGATAGGTGAAAAAGCTGCATGCCTTCATGATGCGACATCTGCGTTCAATCATGAGGATAACCTGGATGGACAAAGTGACAAACAAGGAAATACTCGAATGGACATGGCTGCCATCTATGGAGGATATTCTGATCAGATAGAATCTCAGGTGGACTGGACACCTCATGAGGATGTCACCAGGCAGGCTACCAAAACGGAATCTCTACTCTCAACTATCTTCTGGTCACAGAAAGAGAGGGCGCCCTCCGATACCATCAAGAGAAACCTGAAGCTGAGAGACATAAAGATCGACTCGTGGACAAAACTCTCACCACAGAGAGATAAATGGAGAGCAACAGTCAAGTGATGGAAGCAGTCTTTGTCGCATCGCAACCGACAGCATGTTGATGATGAATATTTATAACATGCCTTACTAATCCCGTTATGGATAATTACAACAATTGTTCCACCAACACGTGCGTGATAGACTGCATGTATGTTTCAACTTGTGCTTGCCTATGAAATATCTGCATCGTTGCATTGTGAATACATTTTTAGTGTAACAGTGTGCTTATTTTAAATACGCTTATACCCTATAGTTACAGCTGGACCTGAAGACACCATGTAAGATAACACAGTATCATGGTGGTGTGACGATAGTAGTGTTCAATATAAAAACCTATGCTAGCATGCTGCATAAGGCTCGTTTCCTCTGTTAAGTGTGTTCGTCTTGATGTTGCAGAGGCAGAGCGTTAGCCATGACATAAGCGGACACTTGAAGTGGGAATTTCGAGCAAAAGGTTAGTCACTAATTCTTAACTGATGTTTTGTGCTTCAGGTGATGTAAACCAGACGAGAACCCTGAAGTGGACGCAGAAAATGGAGCAGAAGAGGTCACAAAAGGGGACGCAGAAGAGGAACGTAGAAGCGAACGCCGAAGATGACGCTGAAGAGAATTTAATCACTAACTAATCCATTCTCTGTTAACGCTCTTTTTTGTTTTCAGGTGATATCCCATATAGTAGACCTTTAAAAGTATATGATATTTTATTCTATAATTGTTCTAGATTATTATTTTATTTGTTTCTCACCTACAGGTTATTGCTGTCTATAACTGTTACAGCAAATGTGACAGGAACAAAGCTTTAATCTGCGTTTCAACTCAACATGATAAATTGTGACTCTGTCTCCAGCGAGCGGCTAGGAATATGTGCCCAGATGACGACTACTGATTAAAATATATGCAAATGAAAGTGGTGGCATCTAGTATTCATATTTGTAATGGTCACACTACACAGGTAACGATACACCACAGTCACACCATTTTAAAGACAATTAAATATGCATCAAAACAAACACAACATGCATTTACGGTAAAATCAATAGTTTTAAAAGACACCTTAACTAAAATCTGCCACAAATGGAATACCAATTAGCTATGCTTTCCTGGTAGGACACCTGGCCTTCAGTGCATGGCAGTGAGCCAGTAGTTAATACACAGGTTGCACATACACGGGCAAAATGTGGACATGTAGCATTTTGGCATTGACGTGCCCTTAGAATCATTCAATTAAATACGCAAAATTAGAGAAACAGTTACAAAAGAGGTTTGGAAAACTTGTTGTCTTCGTCTCCAATTGATTGCAACAAATTCGACATCATCAAGCTGCAAGAGCAGCACACTAAGTTGCTAAAAAGCAGCAAAGTCGGCAAATCCAGCACAAAAAAACAAGTTGAAATCTTTGATACTCGCGAAACTATGTGGCTCCCTTAATTTCTCTAGCTGTCTATAGTTCTTTAGCCATACCTGAAATTGTGCTGCAAATTGGGGTATAACTTTTTCCAAAGTTTGTGAGGATGATACGCGCAAATAAGTTCCTGATCGTCAATTTGCCATATTTTTCAGCCGTGTTAAATCTGTCACTGTCACATAGTATCAGTGCTCACACACTGGTGGTTCACTGATGCTTCACACATGTGCCTCCATTCAACAGCGCTATGGTGACCAATAGCCATGTTACTACGGGACAGTTACAAGTCTTATACACTGTGAGTGACTTGGCAAACAAGACTTGCTGTTTCACTAATATAAGTTAACGTTAAAATAGATTTGACAATTATAGAGCACCATTACCAATGTCCACACAAGATGCATACGGCAGTTTGTTAAGCAGCATTACTGTACCAACATTGGCTTCACATGTACATCTTCCATGTTATCTCTTGAATAACATCACACTGAACAAACAATTTAATCATTATTGTATGATTTGGAGCAAACATTTGTCGATGAGTGCAACGTTTCTTGGAGCCATGAACAATATAATTGAATCATTGTTACAAATATGTTTTTATTCTATACAGAGCTACTAAATGTACATCCTGCATATGTGACTTTGTCATTTGCTGAATAATGTCACATTGAACAAACAATATATTATTATTGAGACAGTTTTATTCTATACAGACATTGTAAATGTACATCCTTCATATGTGACCTTGTCATCTGCTGAATAATGTCACATTGAACAAACAATATATTATTAACATGTTTTTGTTCAAAACACACACCTTGTAAATACAAATCCTGTACATGTGACCTGCCACAACAAACTGAATTTGTAGATTGTAAATTTAAGTGGAGATTAAGTTGAAATTCCAAAGATCAATACAAGTTAACTGAACATTCAATTTAAATGTGTATTATCTTAAGCGGTGGTTTATTACCTTACGTTTGTGATTGCTTGCGTGCAAGCATATGTGCGTATGAGTTGTTTTATGTTTAGAATGTAATGCCTCCTACATGTGTATATCTTCCGGTGTTTGTAGAAATGCTCCAAACAGGCTGAAAAATGGTGTAACTTGGGTGTTATTCTCCTCATCAACGTAAACACCCTTTGAGTTGGCTGAAGGACACTCTGTCTCTGGTAACTACAGCCAACGATATGGATTACTTGCATAACCATAAAATAGAGAATAAGTAATTATTCTGGCATCATGTTTCTGTTGTGATTGTCTTGTATTGACCTATCTGCATGCTACAATAATGTATGCTTGGCAAATTGTAGCTACTGAATATGTTGAATGTCTTCACTTCATCTTTGTAATCTATGGACATATATTTTGAAATCCATACAAGGAACCTATTTTCCACAACTTAGATACATAAACAGGTGGAAAACAATATATTACAACATGTGGACAAGAATACATAACAACCTCCAACTGTGCCAGGGTTATTATCAATGTATGCAGGTAAACACTAATACATCAACTCTTACATGGTTTTATTACTATATATGTAAACTTAATATCCAGTAATATTATCTTACAATTTCTGCCCTCAAAGGGATAACCTTTCTTTCTTAATGCTAATGCTATTACGATTGTCTTAAAATAATGACATTCACACACCACAAGGTTCAGGTATCATGCAGTACACTACACTGTCTACGCCTGTGTGGCATGGGTTCTTTGAGTTTCACTGTCAGATCTTGTTCTGAACCTCTCTGATCACTTTATGAAGTGACCAGTTGTTAACTTTGTGATGGGATCTTGTTCTGGTAGTACTGGATGAACCTCTCTGAAGTGACTAGTTGTTAACTTTGTGATGGGATCTTGTTCTGGTAGTACTGGATGAACCTCTCTGAAGTGACCAGTTGTTAACTTTGTGATGGGATCTTGTTCTGGTAGTACTGGATGAACCTCTCTGAAGTGACCAGTTGTTCACTTTATGATGGGATCTTGTTCTGGTAGTACTGGATGGACATCTCTGAAGTGACCAATTGTTCACTTTGTGATGGGATCTTGTTCTGGTAGTACTGAATGAACCTCTCTGAAGTGACCAGTCCTTCATTCCATGTTAATATGGGATCTTGTTCTGGTAGTACTGGATGATTCTCTCTGAAGTGACCAGTCCTTCATTCCATGTTAATATGGGATCTTGTTCTGGTAGTACTGGATGATTCTCTCTGAAGTGACCAGTCCTTCATTCCATGTTAATATGGGATCTTGTTCTGGTAGTATTGGATCATGTCGTATGTCTTGCCGCGCCAGTTCTGGGAGCAGTCACTGATGACCTTCAGCATGTAGTTTGCTGCCTCTCTCTCGTTCATCTGTGGTGCAAATCGTGTCCTCAGCTGTTTGATCGTGTGGCCCCGGAAACATGGCAGGCCTGTGTCCAGCATCAGAGACACGAGGGACACGACAGCCTCTCTGTAAGACCTACAACCAATGAGATGAGTGACATAGTGGGTTCTCTGTAAGGCCAACAACCAATGAGACGAGTGACATAGTGAGTTCTCTGTAAGGCCTACAACCAATGAGACGAGTGACATAGTGGGTTCTCTGTAAGGCCTACAACCAATGAGACGAGTGACATAGTGGGTTCTCTGTAAGGCCTACAACCAATGAGACGAGTGACATAGTGAGTTCTCTGTAAGGCCTACAACCAATGAGACGAGTGACATAGTGAGTTCTCTGTAAGGCCTACAACCAATGAGATGAGTGACATAGTGAGTTCTCTGTAAGGCCTACAACCAATGAGACGAGTGACATAGTGAGTTCTCTGTAAGGCCTACAACCAATGAGACGAGTGACATAGTGGGTTCTCTGTAAGGCCTACAACCAATGAGACGAGTGACATAGTGGGTTCTCTGTAAGGCCTACAACCAATGAGATGAGTGACATAGTGGGTTCTCTGTAAGGTCTGTAACCAATGAGACGAGTGACATAGTGAGTTCTCTGTAAGGCCTACAACCAATGAGACGAGTGACATAGTGGGTTCTCTGTAAGGTCTGTAACCAATGAGACGAGTGACATAGTGGGTTCTCTGTAAGGTCTGTAACCAGTGAGATGAGTGACATAGTGGGTTCTCTGTAAGGTCTGTAACCAATGAGATGAGTGACATAGTGGGTTCTCTGTAAGGTCTGTAACCAGTGAGACGAGTGACATAGTGGGTTCTCTGTAAGGCCTACAACCAATGAGACGAGTGACATAGTGGGTTCTCTGTAAGGCATACAACCAATGAGATGAGTGACATAGTGGGTTCTCTGTAAGGCATACAACCAATGAGATGAGTGACATAGTGGGTTCTCTGTAAGGTCTGTAACCAATTAAATGAGTGACATAGTGGGTTTTCTGTAAGGTCTGTAACCAATTAAATGAGTGACATAGTGGGTTCTCTGTAAGGTCTACAACCAATGAAATGAGTGACATAATGGGTTCTCTGTAAGGTCTGTAACCAATGAAATGAGTGACATAATGGGTTCTCTGTAAGACCTACAACCAATGAGATAAGTGACATAGTTAGTTCTCTGTCAGGTATGTAACCAATGAGACGAATGACATAATGGGTTCTCTGTAAGGTCTGTAACCAATGAGACGAGTGACATAATGGGTTCTCTGTAAGGTCTGTAACCAATGAGACGAGTGACATAATGGGTTCTCTGTAAGGTCTGTAACCAATGAGACGAGTGACATAATGGGTTCTCTGTAAGGTCTGTAACCAATGAGACGAGTGACATAATGGGTTCTCTGTAAGGTCTGTAACCAATGAGACGAGTGACATAATGGGTTCTCTGTAAGGTCTGTAACCAATGAAATGAGTGACATAATGGGTTCTCTGTAAGGTCTGTAACCAATGAGATGAGTGACATAATGGGTTCTCTGTAAGGTCTGTAACCAATGAGACGAGTGACATAATGGGTTCTCTGTAAGGTCTGTAACCAATGAAATGAGTGACATAATGGGTTCTCTGTAAGGTCTGTAACCAATGAGATGAGTGACATAGTGGGTTCTCTGTAAGGTTTGTAACCAATGAAATGAGGGACATAATGGGTTATTCAATGTGAAATTAATTCCCAAAACTGAACTAAGAGGACTCCCAAGTCTTGTTTCTCCTGAATAGGCTAAAAGTTCAAACAACAACATCCAAGTAGTTCCTGACTACCTGATGGCTAGAGACCCACATACATGGACCACAGTTCTCGATTCACCTGATAGTCACATATCGACATGGACCAACGTTCTTGACTCACCTTATTGCCAGATATCCTTGGACACAGAGTTCCTCAAACCACTTGAATGGTGGCGCATCCATGGTGCCTCCCATGATCATCACCATCTCAGTGGTCAGCTTGATGTCAGGCTCAAAGCCCAAGTTACCTCCTGGTGAACTCTCAAACATGAAGCCAAAATCTACAACAGACAGGTACATATGTATGTACATGCACATGTACATGCACATGTAAACACGCACATTCAAACAGAACTGTTACCAACTATGACAATAGCAATCCTAGGTATCTTATAACCTCCAGCCTAGTTACCCAGTAATGATTAATACTTTTTAAATTGCCATTGCCTGAAGTGCCATCCCCACTGGCCAGAAGAGAAAAAGAAACTGCCCAGATAAACCATCTTATATCTAGACCCTGAATCTTAGGGAACATTCACCAATCTTGGACACTGGACCGTGACCAAACCTCAAATTATTTGCAATGAAATCAGATGTATTATCGGCATAACTGTGAACACTGAAAGCAAATCAAACCTCATGTTACATCCCACCCCAAAGTAAATCCGAATGTTTCCAGCCTACACACATTGATATAATATTTTAACTGGATGTTAAAATACACTTGGCCTCTAATACCCTCTATACCGATTCCTGAAAAGCTACATTGTTTCAGCGTGTCCCAGAAGTAGGTCATGCACTCAGGCACTGCTGCAACAATGTTAACATGTGACAGGCACAGCTGTTGCAGGGCTAGGCTGTTGTTGCGATTTTGAAATGTTACTAACAAAAATAAATGAAAAGTGTTGATACAGCCACTGACACAGATGGCAGAATTATCTTTATGATGATGTAGAAAAACATGAAATTCCACAACTGGAATTCCACATAAAGCCTTTTGAAATATTGAGCCCCCCCCATGTTCTCTACCCCCGGACGAATTTAGAAAAACGTCTAAGCCTACACACCATCTCAATGAGACTGCTAGATTACATGAACAATTTCAGCTCAATTGAAACAAAAATGCTAGAAATATGTGTCCACAGACATACATACTAATAGTAATAATAATACTTAATGACTTCTTGGCATGACAAAACAAGGGTATTAAGCAATCTCGTAATCATAAATAATGCGTGCGTCATCGACAGATGGATGAAGCTGCTAGGAAGCTAAGAACGACAGGCACCATTGAAGAGATAGGTTTTTAGAGGCCGATAGAATGAAACTATATTTCTTTTTTATTTAACCCTGGCAGGAAGCAAATTCCACAAACTGTTTTATAATAGAGCTGATAACTTTATGATTCAACTAGAAACATACAACAAAAGGATAACACAACTAGTTGTAAACATATTTGACTCACACAGTCACACACATATATATATATATATGTATAATCACAGATTTGTATGTAAGTAAAACTGTATGTCTAATGCCCACATAATTTGCAAAGTGTGAGTGAAACTGAGGGTGATTGTGGTGGGAAAAGACGTGTGTGTGAGTGAGCCTGTGTCTAGAGATCTTAGAAAATGTGTTTATTTGTGGATAAAAGTGAGCCACTGACCAATGTGGATGATGTGGCCGTCATTGTCCAGCATGATGTTGCCGTTGTGTCTGTCTTTGATTTGTAACAGGAAACTCAGCACGCTGTAGCCCGCCATACTTGTGATGAAGTTTCGCCTCGCCTGCAACGTCATGTGAAGTTGTTATTTTCTCCACAGAAACTTCAAAATGGGAAGAACTGTTTAAATTCCACAGTAGAAGTTGAATTAACACATGCATGTAATATACTGAACTGGCATTACATACAGCATACTAACTATCTCAATGACAGAACATCAGCTAGGATCTAACACATACTGACACCTGGCATTATGCAGTGGTTGCACGTCTGTTTATTTGTGTCATACATCTAGATTATCACATCTCAGTGCGGAATGTATGAACTAACTCGACTTGTAACTCACTTACCTGTGTGTGAGTGAGACTCTGTCTAAGTGAGACTCTGTCTAAGTGAGACTGTGTCTGAGTGGTGGGCCAGTGTCTGACTGAGTATGTCTGATTGAACCTGTCTGGGTGAGTCTGTGTCTGAGTGAGACTGTGTCTGAGTGAGACTGTGTCTGAGTGAGCCTGTGTCTGAATGAGACTGTGTCTGAGTGAGACTGTCTGAGTGAGACTGTATCTGAGTGAGACTGTGTCTGAGTGAGCCTGTGTCTGAGTGAGCCTGTGTCTGAGTGAGTCTGTGTCTGAGTGAGTCTGTGTCTGAATGAGACTGTGTCTGAGTGAGCATGTGTCTAAGTGAGTCTGTGTCTGAATGAGACTGTGTCTGAGTGAGCCTGTGTCTGAGTGAGACTGTGTCTGAGTGAGACTGTGTCTGAGTGAGTCTGTGTCTGAGTGAGTCTGTGTCTGAGTGAGTCTGTGTCTGAATGAGACTGTGTCTGAGTGAGACTGTGTCTGGGTGAGTCTGTGTCTGAGTGAGTCTGTGTTTGAATGAGACTGTCTGAGTGAGTCTGTGTCTAAGTGAGTCTGTGTCTGAGTGAGTCTGTGTCTGAGTGATACTGTGTCTGAGTGAGACTGTTTCTGAGTGAGTCTGTGTCTGAGTGAGTCTGTGTCTGAGTGAGACTGTCTGAGTGAGACTGTATGAGTGAGACTGTGTCTGAATGAGACTGTATCTAAGTTAGCTTGTGTCTGAGTGAGAGTGACTGAGTGAGACTATCTGAGTGAGACTATCTGAGTGAGACTGTGGCTAGGTGAGACTGTGTCTAAGTGAGCGTGTGTCTGACTGATTCTGTGTCTGTGTGGGCTTATGTCAGAGTGAGACTGTCTGAGTGAGATTGTGTCTAAGTGAGCGTGTGTCTGAGTGAGATTATAAACCATATTAATAATACTAATAACAATTTAAGGTAATTCAGCAGCATTAGCTATAAAAACAAATAACTGATATTCATTTGTATAGTTGATTAAAAATATATAGATTAAATAAGTTAGCTCAAATACTTTGAGGATAAAAATAATCAGTTAATACATATATACAGAGAGTCCATGGTAGTACTTACAGCTTGATAGGCTGGTGTACTTTCATCTCCATACTTTGTGATGAAATATTCGTACATGCCAATGTCTGTCTGTCTGCCAATCTGGTCACGTGACTTGGCATCCGGAACACACTCAATGACCCCGCACTGTGAGACAGGACACACTCAATGACCCCGCACTGTGAGACAGGACACACTCAATGACCTCGCACTGTGAGACAGGACACACTCAATGACACCGCACTGTGAGACAGGACACACTCAATGACACCGCACTGTGAGACAGGACACACTCAATGACCCCGCACTGTGAGACAGGACACACTCAATGACACCGCACTGTGAGACAGGACACACTCAATGACCCTGCACTGTGAGACAGGACACACTCAATGACCCCGCACTGTGAGACAGGACACACTCAATGACCCCACACTGTGAGACAGGACACACTCAATGACCCCACACTGTGAGACAGGACACACTCAATGACCCCGCACTGTGAGACAGGACACACTCAATGACCCCGCACTGTGAGACAGGACACACTCAATGACCCCGCACTGTGAGACAGGACACACTCAATGACCCTGCACTGTGAGACAGGACACACTCAATGACCCCACACTGTGAGACAGGACACACTCAATGACCCTGCACTGTGAGACAGGACACACTCAATGACACCGCACTGTGAGACAGGACACACTCAATGACACCGCACTGTGAGACAGGACACACTCACTGACCCCGCACTGTGAGACAGGACACACTCAATGACCCTGCACTGTGAGACAGGACACACTCAATGACCCCGCACTGTGAGACAGGACACACTCAATGACACCGCACTGTGAGACAGGACACACTCACTGACCCCGCACTGTGAGACAGGACACACTCAATGACCCTGCACTGTGAGACAGGACACACTCAATGACCCCACACTGTGAGACAGGAGACATATTAATGTCATGAGACAAAGTTGAACACAGTAGTGCAGTGGTTAGCACATCCATGTCACAACAGTTACACATTCAACATCTCATGTCTCAACTTGGAACATAAGTGAACAATTGAGAAGAAGCACCATGGCAGGGTCAGCTTGGCACTGATGTGATATTCTCATACTGCCATTTCTAAGCAAAGGGTTTATTATTACCATACTATTTACATAATTTAAGTAATGTGCCATACCCCTGGAGCAGTGGCCACGACACGGTAGGGCATCAGGTAGATGTCTAGTCCAACTTGTTGTACAACATTCTTGAAGAGAGAGATCACTTGCAGAGCCAGCATGTCCTTCAAATAAACATACAAACACATGTGGCAGTTGGTGTATAGAAAGCAAGCAGCAAATTAAAACTGTGCATAAATGTTTGAAACAACACAGATCTATCTGTACCAACTGAGCTAGCATGTGTGTATATGTGCATGTATGTGGCTATGCTAAGCTTTTTATCCATGAAGCCCTGTATCTGAGGCACTAAACTGTCATGGAGTAATCTGACTCTTGGAAAAAATAGTGGTTACTAGTTTGACATGTTAGTGGTTAAGGGTCTATACTGAATGTCAGATTTGTTGCATCATGCATGTTTGTATGTATGAGTGTTCAAACGTACATAGATCACATACCTGCCTGACATCGTCCCCCACTTTGAAGATGCATGCCTGCCAGTAGATGTTGCTGGGACTTGAGTCCTCTACACCACCTTCCTTCAGTCCTGACTGCTCCAGTTCATTGATTCCACACCGCTTCACTTGGAAGCGGGCCAGATATGGGGCCTTAGCAGCACTGGGCACAGACAGACAGCTCTACACACATGCCTCAGATATGGCTTAAACAATTTATGAATCTTATAATACCAATAGTTTTTTATTTGTAATACTTTGTCATAAATAGTTAACATTTATCTTAATATTTTATTCATATTGATGTCTCCTTCTTATCACAGATCACGTATAATAGTGATGAAATAGGATTCGGTAATTCATTGTTATATCATACATGAAGATGTGGAGAGTTCTTTAAAATAAAGTTATAACTCCCTACCATCCTGTGAACTGGACAGTATCACAACTACACACTAACATCCTGTGAATTGGACAGCGGCTGAATGTTTAACTATACATTTCCTTATGCAACATAACAAAAATAATTTATTACATTTTATAACTGGATATAAAATACATGGCATGTGCAGGTTATGTGAGAACAAACTAACCTCTGCATGGGCACAGCAGACTGGTAGTCTATTGCTAAGACCACCGACTCTGGGTTGGATGGTATGTAACAACCTGGCTGCAATTCAACCTTGGAAAGTGCTTCAAGACATCCTCGTTTCCTCTCGGGGCCTTTAGGAACAGGTCTGAAAGTATAACCACTTCAGTAAGACAGAGTATTTTTCTGGCTACATCATGCGTTACATTAAAATACAGCACACCAGTTTTGCTGAGATGAAAATGTCTGTTGTTCAGATTAGTTTTACTCATAATACAAAGCCTGATAACTGGCTACAAGTCTGATAACTGGCTATAAGCCTGATAACTGGCTACAAGTCTGATAACTGGCTATAAGCCTGATAACTGGCTACAAGTCTGATAACTGGCTATAAGCCTGATAACTGGCTACAAGTCTGATAACTGGTTACAAGCCTGATAACTGGCTACAACAAGTCTGATAACTGGCTACAAGCCTGATATCTGGCTAAAAGTCTGATAACTGGTTACAAGCCTGATAACTGGCTACAACAAGTCTGATAACTGGCTACAAGCCTGATATCTGGCTAAAAGTCTGATAACTGGCTATGTGCTATGCAATAAAGCTGAATAAATGTTTGGATGGTTTGTTTAGTACTTTGCAAGTGGTTAATCATTTCAGAAATATCAACCTCAGATGCTGTGAAAGCCTGTTATCTCAGAAATCTGCATTCCAATGAATGCCATGTGGATTGGACAGCCTCACCTCAAATTATCATTTCAGCATTTGACAAGTTTACTTACTTGATTATTCTAGAGACATCTGTTATCTGGAAGAAGAAGTCAAACTCCCTCTCATAGAACTGACGAGCTGCTCCTGTCATTGACTTTTTGATCTGCTCAATCAGATTCTCCAGCTGCTCTCCAATTTGTTCTGCAACAAACATCTGCCCACTGAGTCCCTGATTCACACTCAGCCACCTACTTACAACATGGCATGGTGATACTCAGCCACCTACTTACAACATGGCATGGTGACACTCAGCCACCTACTTACAACATGGCATGGTGACACTCAGCCACACTACTTACAACATGGCATGGTGACACTCAGCCACCTACTTACAACATGGCATGGTGACACTCAGCCACCTACTTACAACATGGCATGGTGACACTCAGCCACCTACTTACAACATGGCATGGTAACACTCAGCCACCTACTTACAACATGGCATGGTGACACTCAGCCACCTACTTACAACACACCATGGTGACACTCAGCCACCTACTTACAACACACCATGGTAACACTCAGCCACACTACTTACAACACACCATGGTAACACTCAGCCACACTACTTACAACATGGCATGGTGACACTCAGCCACACTACTTACAACACACCATGGTAACACTCAGCCACACTACTTACAACACACCATGGTAACACTCAGCCACACTACTTACAACATGGCATGGTGACACTCAGCCACACTACTTACAACACACCATGGTAACACTCAGCCACACTACTTACAACATGGCATGGTAACACTCAGCCACACTACTTACAACACACCATGGTGACACTCAGCCACACTACTTACAACACACCATGGTGACACTCAGCCACAATACTTACAACACACCATGGTAACACTCAGCCACACTACTTACAACATGGCATGGTAACACTCAGCCACACTACTTACAACACACCATGGTGACACTCAGCCACACTACTTACAACACACCATGGTGACACTCAGCCACACTACTTACAACACACCATGGTGACACTCAGCCACACTACTTACAACATGGCATGGTAACACTCAGCCACACTACTTACAACACACCATGGTGACACTCAGCCACACTACTTACAACACACCATGGTGACACTCAGCCACACTACTTACAACACACCATGGTAACACTCAGCCACACTACTTACAACATGGCATGGTGACACCCAACCACACTACTTACAACACACCATGGTGACACTCAGCCACACTACTTACAACACACCATGGTGACACTCAGCCACACTACTTACAACACACCATGGTAACACTCAGCCACACTACTTACAACATGGCATGGTAACACTCAGCCACACTACTTACAACATGGCATGGTGACACTCAGCCACACTACTTACAACACACCATGGTGACACTCAGCCACACTACTTACAACACACCATGGTAACACTCAGCCACACTACTTACAACACACCATGGTAACACTCAGCCACACTACTTACAACATGGCATGGTGACACTCAGCCACACTACTTACAACATGGCATGGTGACACTCAGCCACACTACTTACAACATGGCATGGTGACACTCAGCCACACTACTTACAACATGGCATGGTAACACTCAGCCACACTACTTACAACACACCATGGTGACACTCAGCCACACTACTTACAACACACCATGGTGACACTCAGCCACACTACTTACAACACACCATGGTAACACTCAGCCACACTACTTACAACATGGCATGGTAACACTCAGCCACACTACTTACAACACACCATGGTAACATTCAACCACACTACTTACAACACACCATGGTAACACTCAGCCACACTACTTACAACATGGCATGGTAACATTCAACCACACTACTTACAACATGGCATGGTAACATTCAACCACACTACTTACAACATGGCATGGTAACATTCAACCACACTACTTACAACACACCATGGTAACACTCAGCCACACTACTTACAACATGGCATGGTAACATTCAACCACACTACTTACAACACACCATGGTAACACTCAGCCACACTACTTACAACATGGCATGGTAACACTCAGCCACACTACTTACAACATGGCATGGTAACATTCAACCACACTACTTACAACATGGCATGGTAACATTCAACCACACTACTTACAACATGGCATGGTAACATTCAACCACCTACTTACAACATGGCATGGTAACATTCAACCACCTACTTACAACATGGCATGGTAACATTCAACCACACTACTTGCAACATGGCATGGTAACATTCACAAAATTGACAAAGCTCAACATCCTGCCATTGCTTTAACCATGATCATTTACAACAATCCATGACTAAAACCTTTGGCCACTGTAAGGGAGAACACTAATACTTTTACTAATCCCATTGTTCACAACATTAAAAGTACTAAAGATGTACCCTTTGAATCTATTTAAACAGAAATATCCATTAACAACCAACAGTTTCTATAGTTTTGTGGAAACATCTACAAATAGTGCAAAACTGACCATCATACTGCAAGCTTTCCTCATCCCTGAAGATATTGGTCTTCATGTTCCATATGAGTTGATGGGCCAACAACTGAGAGTGCTGGGCTGTCCACAGGATGAACTCTGCCACATAGCCCATCTACAACAGTCAATGAGCCCATCTACAACATCTACAACAGTCAATGAGCCCATCTACAACATCTACAACAGTCAATGAGCCCATCTACAACAGTCAATGAGCCCATCTACAACAGTCAATGAGCCCATCTACAACAGTCAATGAGCCCATCTACAACAGTCAATGAGCCCATCTACAACATCTACAACAGTCAATGAGCCCATCTACAACAGTCAATGAGCCCATCTACAACAGTCAGTGAGCCCATCTACAACAGTCAATGAGCCCATCTACAACAGTCAATGAGCCCATCTACAACAGTCAATGAGCCCATCTACAACAGTCAATGAGCCCATCTACAACAGTCAATGAGCCCATCTACAACAGTCAATGAGTCCATCTACAACAGTCAATGAGCCCATCTACAACAGTCAGTGAGCCCATCTACAACAGTCAATGAGCCCGTCTACAACAATCAGTGAGCCCGTCTACAACAGTCAATGAGCCCATCTACAACAGTCAATGAGCCGATCTACAACAGTCAATGAGCCCATCTACAACAGTCAATGAGCCGATCTACAACAATCAGTGAGCCCGTCTACAACAGTCAATGAGCCCGTCTACAACAGTCAATGAGCCCATCTACAACAGTCAATGAGCCGATCTACAACAGTCAATGAGCCCATCTACAACCGTCAATGAGCCCATCTACAACAGTCAATGAGCCCATCTACAACAGTCAATGAGCCCATCTACAACAGTCAATGAGTCCATCTACAACAGTCAATGAGCCCATCTACAACAGTCAGTGAGCCCATCTACAACAGTCAATGAGCCCGTCTACAACAATCAGTGAGCCCGTCTACAACAGTCAATGAGCCGATCTACAACAGTCAATGAGCCGATCTACAACAGTCAATGAGCCCATCTACAACAGTCAATGAGCCGATCTACAACAGTCAATGAGCCGATCTACAACAGTCAATGAGCCGATCTACAACAGTCAATGAGCCGATCTACAACAGTCAATGAGCCCATCTACAACAGTCAATGAGCCCGTCTACAACAGTCAGTGAGCCCATCTACAACAGTCAGTGAGCCCATCTACAACAGTCAATGAGCCCATCTACAACAGTCAATGAGCCCATCTACAACAGTCAGTGAGCCCATCTACAACAGTCAGTGAGCCCATCTACAACAGTCAATGAGCCCATCTACAACAGCCAATGAGCCCATCTACAACAGTCAGTGAGCCCGTCTACAACAGTCAATGAGCCCATCTACAACAGTCAATGAGCCCATCTACAACAGTCAATGAGCCCATCTACAACATCTACAACAGTCAATGAGCCCATCTTCAACATCTACAACAGTCAATGAGCCCATCTACAACATCTACAACAGTCAATGAGCCCATCTACAACAGTCAATGAGCCCATCTACAACATCTACAATAGTCAATGAGCCCATCTACAACATCTACAACAGTCAATGAGCCCATCTACAACATCTACAACAGTCAATGAGCCCATCTACAACATCTACAACAGTCAATGAGCCCATCTACAACATCTACAACAGTCAATGAGCCCATGTACAACAGTCAGTGAGCCCATCTACAACATCTACAACAGTCAATGAGCTCATCTACAACATCTACAACAGTCAGTGAGCCCATCTACAACAGTCAATGAGCCCATCTACAACAGTCAGTGAGCCCATCTACAACAGTCAATGGGCCCATCTACAACAGTCAATGTGCCCATCTACAACAGTCAATGAGCCCATCTACAACAGTCAATGAGTATGGAGGGCAACGAACTGAGGGATTAAAGTACTTACGGTGTCGTAGCGCACGGCTTGTACCAACTGAGGAATGTAGAAGAGCATTGTCTCCTGTCAAACAGCAAACACACCACAGTTACATGGTTACAGGAGGGTAACTAACAACTACCTACACCGCAAAAACTGTGATACTCACAGGAGGGTAACTAACAACTACCTACACCGCAAAAACTGTGATACTCACAGGAGGGTAACTTACAACTACCTACACAACAAACTGTCATACTTACAGGAGGGTAACTAACAACTACCTACACAACAAACTGTCACACTTACAGGAGGGTAACTTACAACTACCTACACAACAAACTGTCATACTTACAGGAGGGTAACTAACAATTACCTATACAACAAACTGTCATACTTACAGGTGGGAAACTAACAACTGCCTACACAACAAACTGTCATACTTATAGGAGGGTAACTAACAACTACCTACACAACAAACTGTCATACTTACAGGAAGGTAACTAACAACTGCCTACACAACAAACTGTCATACTTACAGGTGGGAAACTAACAACTACCTATACCACAAACTGTCATACTTACAGGAAGGTAACTAACAACTACCTACACAACAAACTGTCATACTTACAGGAGGGTAACTAACAACTACAAACACAACAAACTGTCATACTTACAGGAGGGTAACTAACAACTACCTACACCACAAACTGTCATACTTACAGGAGGGTAACTAACAACTACCTACACCACAAACTGTCATACTTACAGGAGGGTAACTAACAACTACCTACACCACAAACTGTCATACTTACAGGAGGGTAACTAACAACTACCTACACAACAAACTGTCATACTTACAGGAGGGTAACTGCTGAGGACCCGCACTGCAAACTGCGCCGTGATTGGGTGGGGCGGGAACTGCCTGGAGAAGAAGGAGAGAGCGACGACTGGCGGCACGGGAGACCACGTCAACAAGTGGGTCAACTGAAACACAACAACCCTTTCATGTAGCTGTTAGTTCTATAAAAAAACATAACAACCCTTTCATACAGCTGTTAGTTGTACAAGAAAAACTGAATGTTGCTGGTATCGTAAATTATGTCATACGTATTGTAGATTATCAGCTCAGAAACAACAGTCCAGCAACATTACAATTACATATAAGGGGTGTCCAGGGGCATAGAGAGATATTCTCACTTCTGCACACTGTAGAACTGCTCGAGGAAAATGCCTTATAGTTCAGCAAAGCAATTTTTAAATTGAACATCGTTTTTCACATTTCTATATGTTTTGTTGTTGTTTTCCTTAGATACCGCCATGTACCTGTTTGTGTTTTACCAATACAGTATGACTTGTTGTCTAACTCATTTATTCACCTTTTAGAAAATGTACACTTTTATGGGTTAATTATGTTGGTACTGGCCAATGTTTTGTGAATGGCAATGGGATACTGAAACCAAGTGAGAAATTGGATTCCAAAGAACACAAAAAGCGTATTTGTGTGGCAAGTGCAGTGTTTACCTCTGGAGCATCAGCCTCGACACTGTGGGCTGTGGCCAGGTACTCCACGGCCGCAGGGATGCCACTGACACAGTCGGGACTGAGGCGCACCAGTCGCGTCACTTCCTTCACCAGAGCGTCAGAGTTCTTGAACCTGCAACACATGGCCAGGTAACACATGTACATATTTAACAAGATTTAACAAGATTGCCACCCAGAGAATCAACTCTAGATGGCAGGTGGACAAGGAAGCCCATTGGCGTATCGAGAGTCCAACCTATCTATCTAAATGTACCCCGCCCTTCTTAGGTATATGTTGATTTTATTTTTAAACATATTAACACTACTAGCACCTACACAATCAGCTGATGATAATCTGTTTCATTCATTTTCTGTTCTTTGTGAAACTGAAAATTTTGTAATATCTAGTCTATGCTGCTTCTTTGCTAATGTAATTCCATGTCCTCTAGTCCTTCTCTCTTCCTTAACCGATAAAAACATATTTCTGTCAATATTATCATACCCATTCAATATTTTAAACACTTCTATCTGATCTCCTCTCAGTCTCCTGGTTTCTAGTATTGTTAATCCACATTCTATTGACGCATTTTGTAACTAATATTCCTGAGTTTTTGTATTATTTTGGTTGCTCTCCTTTGTACTCTTTCTAGTATATCAATATCCTTCTTGCGATATGGCCTCCATGCTTGTATGCAATATTCTATATGAGGCCTAGCTATTGTTTTGTATAGCAGTATTATTGTTGTAACATACAGTCAGGTCAGAGATGTACATATTGTTGTAACATACAGTCAGGTCAGAGATGTACATATTGTTGTAACATACAGTCAGGTCAGAGATGTACATATTGTTGTAACATACAGTCAGGTCACAGATGTACATATTGTTGTAACATATAGTCAGGTCACAGATGTACATATTGTTGTAACATAGAGCCAGGTCACAGATGTACATATTGTTGTAACATATAGTCAGGTCAGAGATGTACATATTGTTGTAACATACAGCCAGATCACACGCAAAGACAATGTGGAGACAAGCAAAGACAGTGCATGTGGAGACAAACAAAGACAGTGCATATGGAGACAAACAAAGACAGTGCATGTGGAGACAAACAAAGACAGTGCATGTGGAGACAAACAAAGACAGTGCATGTGGAGACAAACAAAGACAGTGCATGTGGAGACAAACAAAGACAGTGCATATGGAGACAAACAAAGACAGTGCATGTGGAGACAAACAAAGACAGTGCATGTGGAGACAAACAAAGACAGTGCATGTGGAGACAAACAAAGACAGTGCATATGGAGACAAACAAAGACAGTGCATGTGGAGACAAACAAAGACAGTGCATGTGGAGACAAACAAAGACAGTGCATGTGGAGACAAACACAGACAGTGCATGTGGAGACAAACAAAGACAGTGCATGTGGAGACAAACAAAGACAGTGCATATGGAGACAAACAAAGACAGTGCATGTGGAGACAAACAAAGACAGTGCATGTGGAGACAAACAAAGACAGTGCATGTGGAGACAAACAAAGACAGTGCATATGGAGACAAACAAAGACAGTGCATGTGGAGACAAACAAAGACAGTGCATGTGGAGACAAACAAAGACAGTGCATGTGGAGACAAACAAAGACAGTGCATGTGGAGACAAACAAAGACAGTGCATGTGGAGACAAACACAGACAGTGCATGTGGAGACAAACAAAGACAGTACATGTGGAGACAAGCAAAGACAGTGCAAGTGGAGACAAGCAAAGTGGATACTAGTGTAGTAGTGCATACGCAGACAAGAAAGATGACTACCTGAGTGGAAGGAAGACCCCAATGCTTGGAGCTATGTCCCAGGCATGTCGTGTGATCTCACGCCACTGTTTCTCTGACACAGCCTGGCTGCGCCATGTGGCAATTGTCTCCTCCTCCGCAATGTTCAGGTCTGACTGACCCAGACGGTTGTACCATGTGTTTAGTCTCTCCACCTCGTTGGCCTGTAGTCAACATACACAGTAGCCTAGTGTCAACATACACAGTAGCCTGTTGTCAACATACACAGTAGCCTGTTGTCAACTTACACATTAGTCTGTTGTCAACATTCACAGTAGCGTGTTGTCAACATACATAGTAGCCTGTTGTCAACATACACAGTAGCCTGTTGTCAACATATGCAGTAGCCTGTTGTTAACATATGCAGTAGCCTATTGTCAACATACACAGTAGCTAGTTGTCTACATACACATTAGTCTGTTGTCAACATCCACAGTAGCCTGTTGTCAACATACACAGTAGCTAGTTGTCTACATACACAGTAGCCAGTTGTCAATATACACAGTAGCCTGTTGTCAACACACACAGTAGCCTGTTGTCAACACACACAGTAGCCTGTTGTCAACGTACACAGTAGCCTGTTGTCAACGTACACAGTAGCCTGTTGTCAACGTACACAGTAGCCTGTTGTCAACGTACACAGTAGCCTGTTGTCAACGTACACAGTAGCCTGTTGTCAACGCACGCATTAGCCTGTTGTCAACATATGCAGTAGCCTGTTGTCAACATACACAGTAGCCTGTTGTCAACATACACAGTAGCCTGTTGTCAACATACACAGTAGCCTGTTGTCAACATACACAGTAGCCTAGTGTCAACATACACAGTAGCCTGTTGTCAACATACACAGTAGCCTGTTGTCAACATACACAGTAGCCTGTTGTCAACTTACACATTAGTCTGTTGTCAACATTCACAGTAGCGTGTTGTCAACATACATAGTAGCCTGTTGTCAACATACACAGTAGCCTGTTGTCAACATATGCAGTAGCCTGTTGTCAACATACACAGTAGCCTGTTGTCAACATACACAGTAGCCTGTTGTCAACATACACAGTAGCCTGTTGTCAACGTACACAAGTAGCCTGTTGTCAACATACGCAGTAGCCTGTTGTCAACATACACAGTAGCCTGTTGTCAACATACACAGTAGCCTGTTGTCAACATACACAGTAGCCTGTTGTCAACATACACAGTAGCCTGTTGTCAACGTACACAAGTAGCCTGTTGTCAACATACACAGTAGCCTGTTGTCAACATACACAATAGCCTGTTGTCAACATACACAGTAGCCTGTTGTCAACATACACAGTAGCCTGTTGTCAACATACACAAGTAGCCTGTTGTCAACGTACACAGTAGCCTGTTGTCAACATACGCAGTAGCTTCGTGTTACCATATACAATCAATCTGCTGTCAACATATACAAGAAGCTTGGTATCAATATTAGCCATATGCTTGGTTTCAAATAATACTGGAGAAACAAACGTAGATACAAGTAGAAGTATCATATGTACAATGAATGCTCAAACAGACGACACACAGACAGAGACTGATGTATGTGAGTGTTTGTGCTATCACAGATGACTGGTGCCACATGTGTTGTTTATTTACATGTCCATTGTGACTACAGTCATCTCCCTTGTACACGTGGTGGCAGCATGCTAGTGCAGCTGTTGCTGTGCCAATGGTCATTGTCAGGTTTACTTACCACAAGAAAGAGTATCAAGGTTCTCTTTCTGATGTAGTCTTTCACAAATCCAGTATTGCCACCATGTGTTCTTCTGTTGACTACAACAAACAACAAATCCACAACATTGTCACTGACGCCATTACTGAGAGGCTCAGGTGATACAACAACATGGTAGAGAGGACAGGTGATACAACAACATGGTAGAGAGGACAGGTGATACAACAACACGGTAGAGAGGACAGGTGATACAACAACATGGTAGAGAGGACAGGTGATACAACAACATGGTAGAGAGGACAGGTGATACAACAACATGGTAGAGAGGACAGGTGATACAACAACATGGTAGAGAGGACAGGTGATGTAACAACATGGTAGAGAGGACAGGTGATACAACAACATGGTAGAGAGGACAGGTGATACAACAACATGGTAGAGAGGACAGGTGATGTAACAACATGGTAGAGAGGACAGGTGATACAACAACATGGTAGGGAGGACAGGTGATGTAACAACATGGTAGAGAGGACAGGTGATACAACAACATGGTAGAGAGGACAGGTGATACAACAACATGGTAGAGAGGACAGGTGATGTAACAACATGGTAGAGAGGACAGGTGATGTAACAACATGGTAGAGAGGACAGGTGATACAACAACATGGTAGAGAGGACAGGTGATACAACAACATGGTAGAGAGGACAGGTGATGTAACAACATGGTAGAGAGGACAGGTGATGTAACAACAACATGGTAGAGAGGACAGGTGATACAACAACATGGTAGAGAGGACATGTGATACAACAACATGGCAGAGAGGACAGGTGATACAACAACATGGCAGAGAGGACAGGTGATACAACAACATGGCAGAGAGGACAGGTGATACAACAACATGGTAGAGAGGACAGGTGATGTAACAACATGGTAGAGAGGACAGGTGATGTAACAACATGGTAGAGAGGACAGGTGATGTAACAACATGGTGGAGAGGACAGGTGATGTAACAACATGGTAGAGAGGACAGGTGAGTTCTGACACAGGACAGTATCAGTCAGTAGGACTCAAGGCACTGGACACGTCACTTCCGACAGACCCTTCAACTGAGCACCATCTCAGCTTCTCTGGGGAGCAGTTAGTTCCACAGCACTTACACAATTGAATGGGCTCTCTTGATAGGTAAACAACCTCACACACTTTCACTTGTGTGTGTATATATATATATATATATATATATTATATATATTTGTATATATATATATATATATATATATATATATATATATATATATATATATATATATATATATAAATTAGTTTCAATAACTTTGATTTGATTATAATTGAACATTAAAATGTTACCTACCAGCATATAATTAACATTGAATATTATTAAATCTATTATAACATGTCTACCTTCAATCTGGCATACTGGCCATGCAGTATTAGGTGGAGTGGTAATAATGAAGAATGTCAGATAGGGGGTTATTTAGAATGTAATCCAACATTTGGTTAAGGCCTATACTAAGGCATTTATACCAATGCATCTTCTTCTAAATATGTCTGGCAGTGTCATGTTGGGTGTTGTGTGTTGTGTGCCAACCTGACGAGGACTTCTTGGAGTAGGTTGACTTGTTGGACAGGGTGTTCATCCAGCCTGTGGTCTGAGTCGACCTCATGCTGCCGGTCAAGTTGCCAGTGTCTCCAGTCAGCCCGCTGTGGTAGTCCGTGTGCTGGGCTGAGGCTGTCATGTGAAACGCCACGTCACTGTGGGTGTCTGGCAACAACACAAACTTGCTGCAGTGTTCAACAAGTACGTATCACAATACAGTCACGCCTCGTTATATAATGTAGTAGTCAGGGTCCATGAAATGGAACTGCGTCTTTTATCTGTCAACCAACTGTGTCAAGACACACTTATACATGGTAAGAGGCAGACTTCATAAAACATGTGACAGTTATTACAGTGTTATTAGTAGTCATTTCCCCTAGTGGCACAAATCCAGGGTTCACGACTGACTGCTTTATATGTGATCTGCATTATAAAGAGGCATGTCATAACGAGGCACGACTGTAATCTGTTTCTCGAGAAAATGTTAAAGCCAAATGTAGATGAAGAACGTACATACATGTATTACAAAAGTGGTATTTATCTAAATTTATGTTCTGTAATACAAACCACTTAAAATTTACATTCAATTAAATCAATGTTTGTCATTGCAGATGTCAGAGGCAAGTAGTTGTCAGCGATAAATATAGTCATGGTGAAGTAGTCAGAGACAAGTAGTTGTCATGGTGAAGTAGTTGTCAGAGACAAGTAGTTGTCAGAGACAAGTAGTTGTCCTGGAGAAAAAGTTGTCAGAGACAAGTAGTTGTCAGAGACAAGTAGTTGTCAGAGACAAGTAGTTGTCCTGGAGAAAAAGTTGTCAGAGACAAGTAGTTGTCAGAGGCAAGTAGTTGTCAGAGACAAGTAGTTGTCAGAGACAAGTAGTTGTCAGAGACAAGTAGTTGCCAGAGACAAGTAGTTGTCAGAGACAAGTAGTTGTCATGGAGAAGTAGTTGTCAGAGACAAGTAGTTGACAGAGACAAGTAGTTGTCATAGACAAGTAGTTGTCAGAGACAAGTAGTTGTCAGAGAAAAGTGGTTGTCAGAGACAAGTGGTTGTCAGAGACAAGTGGTTGTCAGAGACAAGTGGTTGTCAGAGACAAGTGGTTGTCAGAGACAAGTGGTTGTCAGAGACAAGTGGTTGTCAGAGACAAGTGGTTGTCAGAGACAAGTGGTTGTCAGAGACAAGTGGTTGTCAGAGACAAGTGGTTGTCAGAGACAAGTGGTTGTCAGAGACAAGTAGTTGTCAGAGACAAGTAGTTGTCAGAGACAAGTAGTTGTCCTGGAGGCAGCCTGTAGGCACCAGTAGTTACCTGTGACGGTGACGTTCTCTGGCCGCAAGTACTTCTTGTCGGAGTGCATGCTGTGCCAGAACTTGATGAGTGCCATGATGTCATCGCAGAGGTCAGCTCCCTTGTGGGTGGGGCACATTGGGGCCACACTGCAAACACACTCACCTCACTACTCATTTCATCAGGTGTGTCACAGTTAACTTTCTCCAGTCATACTGTCCTTTCAAATGGTTTCTTCAAACACACCACACCACATTAGTACTATGTGTATTTTTCATTACATATAAATAACAAATATACAAATGTTAGTGTAACATGTTCTGATATGATGGGGATGTAGAACATTCTGATGTGAAACTGGTGTAGAATGTTTAGATATGTGGTGAATGTGAACCATCCACATGTGAAGGCAATATCAAATGTCAGACCTAAAATATCAACGTAAAATATCAGATGTGAGGATAATGTAAAATGTCCAAGTATGAGACAGAGGTAAAATGTTCATATGTAAGGCTGATGTAAAATGTCCTTATGTGAGGGTGATGTAAAATGTCCTTATGTGAGGGTGATGTAAAATGTCCTTATGTGAGGGTGATGTAAAATGTCCTTATGTGAGGGTGATGTAGAATGTCCTTATGTGAGGCCGATTTAAAATGTCCTTATTTAAGATTGATGTAAATTGTCCACAAGTGAGGCCGATATAAAATGTCCATATGTGAGTCTAATGTGAACCGTTCAGGTGTGAGGTGCACTTGATATTGTAGTTGATATATAAAATGTCCAGGTATCACCTGATGTAAAATGTCTGTCCAGATTTCAGGCTGACGTAAAACATCGAGACATGAGGAGGTGGGACGACAAGTGGACTCACCTGAAGTAGTCAAGAGTAGTTGAGTAGATGCGTTCACGCAACACACTCTTGGCTGTCGTGTTGGGCAGGACGTCCCCTTGGAGCAGGGACATACCCATGCTGAGCAACCTGCATCACACCCAGCACACTGTCATCACACAACATCACTTACAGCACACACTGTCATCACATAACATCACTTACAGCACACACTGTCATCACAGAACATCACTTACAGCACACACTGTCATCACAGAACATCACACAGCACACACTGTCATCACACAACATCACTTACAGCACACACTGTCATCACATAACATCACTTACAGCACACACTGTCAAAACATAACATCACTTACAGCACACACTGTCATCACATAACATCACTTACAGCACATACTGTCATCACACAACATCACTTACAGCACACACTGTCATCACACAACATCACTTACAGCACACACTGTCATCACACAACATCACTTACAGCACACTGTCAAAACATAACATCACTTACAGCACACACTGTCATCATATAACATCACTTACAGCACACACTGTCAAAACATAACATTACTTACAGCACACACTGTCATCACATAACATCACTTACAGCACACATTGTCATCACACAACATCACTTACAGCACACACTATCACCACACAACATCACTTACAGCACACACTGTCATCACATAACATCACACACTGTCAAAACATAACATCACTTACAGCACACACTGTCATCACACAACATCACTTACAGCACACACTGTCATCACACAACATCACTTACAGCACACACTGTCATCACACAACATCACTTACAGCACACACTGTCAAAACATAACATTACTTACAGCACACACTGTCATCACACAACATCACTTACAACACACTGTTATCACATAACATAATTTGGAGCACACACATTGACGGAACAGTATGACTGACGTGACAGTGTGGCTGTTGTTGACAGTTAGTTGTGTACCTGAAGCGTGTTCCCACGGCTGTCACGTGTCGTGACATGATGTTGTGTGGCTTGCCCACATTGATGGTGAGTGACTTCTGCAGCATGGACACAAACACCTCGACCTGCTCTCTACTGCTGTACTTGGCCACCTCCATGCGCTCACAGAGAAACTGAAACACCACCACTTCTCACCCTCAGTCACGCCAACTTGGCCTGTCCAGGTGACGTCTTCTAGCATGTCTCTCTTTATCCTTTAAGTGCATGACTGTCAAGGCAGTGTTTCATTTTGCACCTCCATTCCATCTACATTCAACATGTGAGGCATCCTGTCAGCCAAGGAGAGTGAGGCTACATTCAACATGTGAGGCACCCTGTCAGCCAAGGAGAGTGAGGCTACATTCAACATGTGAGGCATCCTGTCAGCCAAGGAGAGTGAGGCTACATTCAACATGTGAGGCATCCTGTCAGCCAAGGAGAGTGAGGCTACATTCAACATGTGAGGCACCCTGTCAGCCAAGGAGAGTGAGGCTACATTCAACATGTGAGGCATCCTGTCAGCCAAGGAGAGTGAGGCTACATTCAACATGTGAGGCACCCTGTCAGCCAAGGAGAGTGAGGCTACATTCAACATGTGAGGCACCCTGTCAGCCAAGGAGAGTGAGGCTACATTCAACATGTGAGGCATCCTGTCAGCCAAGGAGAGTGAGGCTACATTCAACATGTGAGGCATCCTGTCAGCCAAGGAGAGTGAGGCTACATTCAACATGTGAGGCACCCTGTCAGCCAAGGAGAGTGAGGCTACATTCAACATGTGAGGCATCCTGTCAGCCAAGGAGAGTGAGGCTACATTCAACATGTGAGGCACCCTGTCAGCCAAGGAGAGTGAGGCTACATTCAACATGTGAGGCATCCTGTCAGCCTAGGAGTGAGGCTACATTCAACATGTGAGGCATCCTGTTGCCCAAAAAGACTAAGGCCACAATTTGTAACTTGTGTAGCAACCTGGTGGCGGGGAATGAAGCCCCAGTTTTGACACGTGGCATCCCGTTGGGAAAGGACCATCACATCTTTTTAAAAAGGAATAACAGGATTATTTATAAAACATTTTTATTTTAACAATTGGATATCGTCGTGGCATAGTTATCTTATATTTCATTCATCTATTCAAGTTTAACTATGTAATTTATTTTAAAGCAGACAACAGTTTATTTTTAATTAGTGCTGTTTAACAAATGTTTTGTTGATTTTAACTCAGTTTTGATCTATAATTAGATTTATACTATTTGATGTGTGCATTTTTCTGTAAAACATTTCTGACGTGTTCTAACGAAATGAGTCATATGTCAGCGAACTTGATTTCGGGAAAACACCGCATAAACATGCAACGATAATTTCCAACGATTTCTACTTTTTGACACCAAAATAAGTTTTGATATCTTTTCTGTCAATTGGCAATGTTTATTTCTCATTTATATTATTATTTAGTACATTTTGTAGTTTTTTTTACAAACGCTACGTAACATTTCATATATGAATTTCGTAAAAACAGAACCGATAAATTGCACTTGTTCGAGTCACATTCTTCGGGTTTTTTGGTACTACGGGAAAGCCCAGAACGCCCGTTTCGGATTCTTGTAGCAAGAATCACCATTTACATCAACTTGAGCCAATAGCAGCCCTTTTGCGAGAGACCTATCTGTAAACAAAAGTCACTGGACGTGGGGTGGAACTGATAGCGAGCACCTGATTGGCTTAGAGCTGTGAGCGCAGGCACAGTGCACACTCGCTAACTGTAAACAAAAGTGATCGATCGGGTCGCTGCTAGAAAACATTGTTAAATACTCGGATTGTGTTGTAATAATTTCAGTAAGCAGTTAGCACGATATATCTTTGACAATGAACATGACTAGGAGTTTACTTCGAAAACATCAAATGGGGTTTAGAAGCAAAATGGCCGAATTTGGAATGGCAATGTACTCAATTGTGTGCTTTTTTCCATTTGAAACTTTCTACCCCAAGCATGATCAGCGTCCAATAACTTTGGCTGTGTGTGAAATAGGTCCATGATTTTTTCTTTGTTGGAAAGCTTAATAATTCTTCTTTCCAATTTAATTTGTTTTACATATGACTCATTTCGTTAGAACACCTCAGATTTATTATTATTATAGCAATTGTGGTAACAATGTTGTATTTTAAGCACTCTTGAACAGACAGATTTGATCAGGAAACATGGTGTTATACGCAATAAAAACATCATTAGTATTGCAGAGAGAGATACGACACTCAACATGTGAGACATCCTGTTGCTCAAGGAGTGTGACACTACATTCAACATAAGAGGCAGCCTTTTGGCTGAGGACAGTGAGGCTAGATGGAGCATGTGAAGGGTGAGGGTGAGGACAGTGAGGCTAGATGGAGCATGTGAAGGGTGAGGGTGAGATTACCTGTGTCCAGATGTGATGGGGCAGCACAGAGGGTGGGGTCGGCTGGGGTGACTCTGTCTGGGAGTACACGAGTGGACTCATCTGCTGGCTGTCAATGGCAAACAGGCCCAGTCGACTGTCCACTGTCATCTGCCAGGACGCTGAGTTCTCCTGCATGAACTGAAAGACAGACTCAATCATCTACACGGTTTGTGGCAACAGACGGACACTAGCTATGTTACAACATCTCTGTGGTAACAAGAATGTTGCAATACCATTACATTATTATATGTTTAGACTCGGTAACACCAGTGTGTTGTTTAGTTTGTTTGATGTGTCTTAATGTGGTGTTGAGTCTCCTGTTAGTACAATAAGGTGGCAGTGCCTGGTTACCTTAGTGTTATGTAGTACGTAATGTACAGTATGTGAGAAGTGTGTTAATATGTTAGCTATACCACGTGACATGATTACCATCAGGAAATAAAGCTTTTATTACTACTACTACTATTAGTTTGTGACTACTACTACTATTAGTTTGTAATTTACATAAAGGTATAATCTAGGCATTCTGATCTACCTGGATATGTTGCTTAGTCTCATCTCATGGATGGTTTAGTCACTGTGACGTAACTTACTGCATTGTTTACTCACTGCGATGTATTGTTCAGACTCTAATGTGACTTATAAAGAATCAATAAACCCGTGGTTTATCCTGATTGGTTGAGTCAGCAGTTGACACACCTGTGCACTGACGTCACTGCGTGCAGCCAGCAGCCACTAGACCCACCTGTGCACTGACGTTGCTGCGAGCAGCCACTACACCCACCTGTGCACTGACGTCACTGCGTGCAGCCACTAGACCCACCTGTGCACTGACGTCACTGCGTGCAGCCACTAGACCCACCTGTGCACTGACGTCACTGCGTGCAGTCACTAGACCCACCTGTGCACTGACGTCACTGCGTGCAGTCACTAGACCCACCTGTGCACTGACGTCACTGCGAGCAGCCAGCAGCCACTAGACCCACCTGTGCACTGACGTCACTGCGTGCAGCCACTAGACCCACCTGTGCACTGATGTCACTGCGAGCAGCCACTAGACCCACCTGTGCACTGACGTCACTGCGAGCAGCCAGCAGCCACTAGACCCACCTGTGCACTGACGTCACTGCGAGCAGCCACTAGACCCACCTGTGCACTGACGTCACTGCGTGCAGCCACTAGACCCACCTGTGCACTGACGTCACTGCGAGCAGCCAGCAGCCACTAGACCCACCTGTGCACTGATGTCACTGCGTGCAGCCAGCAGCCACTCCCAGCACCTGACTGCAGCCTCCAGGGACCCAGCCACAAAGTACTGGATCGGGGCCCAACACAAGCTGTGCAGCAGTTGACGATTGACACCTACAAGATGACATCATCAACATCAGCACACCTCACACCCAACAGATCACTGACCACTGTCACAACAGACCATCACTGACGACTGTCACAACAGACCATCACTGACGACTGTCACAACAGACCATCACTGACGACTGTCACAACAGACCATCACTGACCACTGTCACAAGAGACCATCACTGACGACTGTCACAACAGACCATCAATGACCACTGTCACAACAGACCATCACTGACCACTGTCACAACAGACCATCACTGACCACTGTCACAACAGACCATCACTGACCACTGTCACAACAGACCATCACTGACGACTGTCACAACAGACCATCACTGACCACTGTCACAAGAGACCATCACTAACAACTGTCACAAGAGACCATCACTGACCACTGTCACAACAGACCATCACTGACCACTGACCACTGTCACAACAGACCATCACTGATCACTGTCACACAACAGACCATCACTGACCGATCTCAATATGCATAAACTGTCAGTGAACACTCTCAGAGACTCAGAAGGTCATTGACCACTCTCAACACAGATTTAGATAGACTCAATACAGACTCAGAAGGTCAATGACCACTCTCAATACAGACTCAGAAGGTCAATGACCACTCTCAATACAGACTCAGAAGGTCAATGACCACTCTCAGTACAGACTCAGAAGGTCAATGACCACTCAGTACAGACTCAGAAGGTCAATTACCACTCTCAGTACAGACTCAGAAGGAGGTCAATGACTACTCTCAGTACAGACCGAGAAGGTCAATGACCACTCAGTACAGACTCAGAAGGTCAATGACCACTCTCAGTATAGAACTAGTACAATTATGACAAAAATCTTTGTGTTTTCTAACTAAATCAACTAGAAACACTCACCTTGAGTGGAAATGAGGAGAGCTGTCACGCGAAACATGGCCTGCTTGAACTTGTCATCATCTGCAATGTCATAAATCACAATAACTGATGCTTTAAGACCTGCGTGACCTGTGCACAAAGACTCATGATACCCACAGTATCTAACCTAAACTCTGTATGAAATGATACATGTTCACACAAGCTTACAGCCTTTGTTCTGTACGTATATGTATATATGTGAACGTGTATTGAATTGAATTGAACTTTATTTCGGTCACAACAACAACAACATACAAACATAAGCATAAACATGATTATAAAATGTAACCGTGGAGATCCTCTAGAAACCCCTAGGGGCTTATATCGAAGACCACCAAGAACATAAAACTTTATGGACATTATTATAAAAGTAAACTAAACATATAAAAATAAATAAATATCATTATCATGAATGATAATATTAGAATACTACAACTACTAATATTACTATTACTAAGTACTTAAATAAGTCTAAAAATAAATACAAGTAATAATAAATAATAAAATAATACTATAACTACGTTACATAATCCTTATAAATGCCTAAGATACATATCCCATCAGTAATAACTCCTTTAGCTTACCTTTAAATTGTTTTACTGTTCTAAGCTTTCTTATATGTTGAGGTAGTGTATTCCAGAAGACTGGACCAGAATAATTTATTGTAAACTTTCTGTTGTTTGTTCTTATGTTTTGAATGTAAAACCCATTAAAATTTCTAAGATTATGGTTATGAATGTTTTCTGTTAGTTTAAGCATAGAAGTCAAGTTGTCTGGGAGTTGATCATTAACGGATTTATACATAAAAATCCCTAATTGATGTTTATATATATCACTTAACTTTAACAGTTTTAATTTTGAAAATAATGGATCTGTATGTGATGTATATTGTGATTTCGTAATTATCCTTATTGCTCTCTTCTGTAATATCTTTATTTTTTTTAAATGAATTGTGTATGTATTTGACCACAACAGGACACAATATTGCAGATGAGGTAATATTAATGAATAGTATAAAGTCTTCATGGTGTACAATGGGAGAAAATATTTTAATTTATTTAGCATTCCTACATTTCGTGCAATTTTTTTGGCTAAATTATTAATATGGATTTTCCAGCTCAAATGTTCATCTATGTATATTCCTAGAAATTTTGTAAACTTGACTTGTTTTATTTTGTTACCATTTATTATTATTTCAGCATTGTCTGTGTTATAAATTTTCCGTTTTGGTGTGAATATTATGAAATTTGATTTTTTAACATTTAATGTTAGTTTATTAGTATTAAACCAAATTGCAGTTTTTTGTAGTTCAATATTCACTTCTTCTATGAGAGTGTGGAAATGTGTGTGTGCATGGAACAAACTAGTATCATCTGCAAACAGTATAGGCTTAAGAATGTTTGATACATTTACAATATCATTTATATATATGATAAAAAGTAATGGGCCTAATATGGATCCCTGGGGAACACCACAAGTTATCTTCATGTATTCAGATTCTGTGTTATTATACAACACATATTGTGCTCTATCGCTAAGGTAACTTTTGAACCATTCGCAAGCTATGCCTCTTATCCCATAGCACTGAAGTTTTTTTAATAAGATGTTATGGTCTATTGTGTCAAAAGCCTTACTAAGATCAAGAAATATGCCTATATTATGATTTTTTTGATCAATGTTGCTTGATATTTTATCTACCAAGTCAATCATTGTATGAAGACACAATCAGAGTGCCACATATTTGGACCTCTGTTTCACCATAAGCAGCACAAAGTATGCACCCATATGGAATGTTGTAGGGTCTGTGTATGCCACCCATGTGGAATGTTGTAGGGTCTGTGTATGGCCCCCATATGGAATGTTATGGGGTCTGTGTATGCCCTCATATGGTATGTTGTAGGGTCTGTGTATGCCCCCATATGGAATGTTGTAGTGGCTGTATGCCCCCCATATGGAATGTTGTGGGGTCTGTGTATGCCCCCATATGGAATGTTGTAGTGTCTGTGTATGCCCCCATATGGAATGCTGTAGGGTCTGTGTGTGCCCCCCATATGGAATGTTATGGGGTATGTGTATGCCCCCCAAATGGAATGTTGTAGGGTCTGTGTATGCCCCCCATGTGGAATGTTGTGGGGTATGTGTATGCCCCCCCCCCCATATGGAATGTTGTAGTGTCTGTGTATGCCCCCCATATGGAATGTTGTAGTGTCTGTGTATGCCCCCCCAAATGGAATGTTGTAGAGTCTGTGTATACCCCCTCCAAATGGAATGTTGTAGGGTCTGTGTATGCCCCCCCATATGGAATGTTGTAGGGTCTGTGTATGCCCCCCCCCAAATGGAATGTTGTAGGGTCTGTGTATGCCCCCCAAATGGAATGTTGTAGGGTCTGTGTATGCCCCCCATATGGAATGTTGTGGGGTATGTGTATGCCCCCCATATGGAATGTTGTAGTGTCTGTGTATGCCCCCCATATGGAATGTTGTAGGGTCTGTGTATGCCCCCCCCCCCCCAAATGGAATGTTGTAGGGTATGTGTATGCCCCCCATATGGAATGTTGTAGGATCTGTGTATGCCCCCCCCCCATATGGAATGTTGTAGGGTCTGTGTATGCCCCCCATATGGAATGTTGTAGGGTCTGTGTATGCCCCCCAAATGGAATGTTGTAGGGTCTGTGTATGCCCCCCAAACGTAATGTTGTAATGTCTGTGTATGCCACCCATATGGAATATTGTATGGTCTGTGTATGCCCCCCAAAATTAAATGTTGTAGGGTCTGTGTATGCCACCCCTACGTTTTTTCAATGTTTGCTTCAAAATGGTGTATTCTGAATTTCTTATGCTTCCCATTAATCTTAGAAGGGAAAAGAAATAGAAACAATGAGTTGGCGTGTAGGCCTGCACAAGTTAGCACTAAGTACACAATATTACACCGAGAGTTGTTTACCTGTGTGAACTGTTCTAGCCAGTCCTACCTTTGTTTTCTGCAGCCTGTGTCAGCTGCCTGACCAGCAAACTGGCCAAACTATCTTGACCACTGGAGAACACAACTTTCATGCCTTCCACCTAAAACATATAGCCATGTTATCTTGAAATCACACAATCAGTTACACTATTTTAATCAATTTTTTGATAAGCCATTTTGGCAATGGGTGTTTCAGCAATATACATTTTGGCAACAGGACAAGCCGCCAAATAACGTTTAAAGGTATAATTCTTTGTAATGACTCTGGTTAATAATAACGTTGGAATGTGGATGAATGCTAAGCAGAGGTGTAACATTCAGTAAAAATGTATTCCAAAGCCAACTGTCTATCCATTTATTAGTCACATGACTGCTGAGGCCTTGAAAGTACATCACATAAACACTGATTGACATGATCTGTGACTGCTGGTGGGAAGCCATGTCATGTCTGGAAAACTGACCAGTTTAGTTTATAGATTGTTTAACTGACTGGCATCTTAACAGGTTGGATAGATTGTAATATTTATTTCATGGCAAACTGAATAGGTTTTCATATTTGTTACTTTAAATAGTTATGTTATCATATATGTGTATAAAGTTAAAGAAACCTTTAAAATATGCCACTAATAAAATAAACAATAAATTATGAAAATGTTGTTTCTTAGAATAAACCATCACATGTGCCATGTGCAGTCTTTCACTTGTCTGGCTCTAGTCTTATCATTAACACCACAACATCTAAAAGCTCTTACAAACTAAATAAAACTTACAGATGTCCAACAGATCATTTAGAACATAACCCTTCAATAATGCTTCCAATCGATTTACCTTGAATTACATTTTACCAGATTAGTTTGCTTGATCATTGGTTCCTCAGATGTAAGCCCAGATGTAAACAACTACTAAAAGCATGTAAAACACAAATCTCGCTCAATCTTGTATAGACAATGTATTTGGAAAACAATTTTCAAAAGCGGCAGTGGATATGAACGAGAAATGAGAATGTCACCTCGCCAAGGTATCTACTTCTCATGCTCAGGTTGGCCATGAAGCTGGAGGAGTCTATGTTGTCGTAACGTGATGTGTGATCCAGTGTGATCCCCTGTAACACATACATAGTGATCTGTGATCCAGTGTAATCCCCTGTAACACATACACAGTGATCTGTGATCCAGTGTGATCCCCTGTAACACATACATAGTGATCTGTGATCCAGTGTAATCCCCTGTAACACATACACAGTGATCTGTGATCCAGTGTGATCCCCTGTAACACATACACAGTGATCTGTGATCCAGTGTAATCCCCTGTAACACATACACAGTGATCTGTGATCCAGTGTGATCCCTGTAACACATACACAGTGGTCTGTGATCCAGTGTGATCCCCTGTAACACATACACAGTGATGTGTGATCCAGTGTGATCCCCTGTAACACATACACAGTGATCTGTAGTCCAGTGTGATCCCCTGTAACACATACACAGTGACCTGTGATCCAGTGTGATCCCCTGTAACACATGCACAGTGATCTGTGATCCAGTGTGATCCCCTGTAACACATACACAGTGACCTGTGATCCAGTGTGATCCCCTGTAACACATGCACAGTGATCTGTGATCCAGTGTGATCCCCTGTAACACATGCACAGTGACCTGTGATCCAGTGTGATCCCCTGTAACACATACACAGTGACCGGTGATCCAGTGTGATCCTGTGTAATACATACAGAGTGATCTGTGATCCAGTGTGATTCATGTAACACATGCACAGTGATCTGTGGTCCAGTGTGATCCCTGTAACACATGCACTGTGATCTGTGGTCCAGTGTGATCCCTGTAACACATGCACTGTGATCTGTGGTCCAGTGTGATCCCTGTAACACATGCACAGTGATCTGTGGTCCAGTGTGATCCCTGTAACACATGCACTGTTATCTGTGGTCCAGTGTGATCCCTGTAACACATGCACAGTGATCTGTGGTCCAGTGTGATCCCTGTAACACATGCACTGTTATCTGTGGTCCCGTGTGATCCCTGTAACACATGCACAGTGATCTGTGGTCCAGTGTGATCCCTGTAACACATGCACTGTGATCTGTGGTGCAGTATGATCCCTGTAACACATGCACAGTGATCTGTGGTCCAGTGTGATCCCTGTAACACATGCACAGTGATATGTGGTCCAGTGTGATCCCTGTAACACATGCACTGTGATCTGTGGTCCAGTGTGATCCCTGTAACACATGCACAGTGATCTGTGGTCCAGTGTGATCCCTGTAACACATGCACTGTGATCTGTGGTCCAGTGTGATCCCTGTAACACATGCACAGTGATCTGTGGTCCAGTGTGATCCCTGTAACACATGCACAGTGATCTGTGTCAAGTGTGAGCCCTGTAACACATGCACTGTGATCTGTGGTCTAGTGTGATCCGTGTAACACATGCACTGTGATCTGTGGTCTAGTGTGATCCGTGTAACACATGCACTGTGATCTGTGGTCCAATGTGATCCCTGTAACACATGCACTGTGATCTGTGTCAAGTGTCATCCCTGTAACACATGCACTGTGATCTGTGGTCTAGTGTGATCCGTGTAACACATGCACTGTGATCTGTGGTCCACTGTCATCCCTGTAACACATGCACTGTGAAGTCTGGTACATGCAGCACACACAAGTCCTAGCCACACAAGTATGTACACACATGCACCTTTGCAGGAATGGACATACATACACCATGCTGTCAAAATTATACATGGCAGTTTGAAAGATTGTATGCAGGACAGTCTGAAATTTACAGTACAGGACAGTTTGAAAGATATGGCATAGAACAACCTGAAAGGCATGGTACATAACAGTTTGGAACATATAGGAAAATACATAATCCAGGGTTATTATAGAATAGTATCATACACATGGTACAAGATATTATCAAACACATGGTACAGAATAGCCTGAAAGGTGTGGTGTAACACAGTGTGATAGAGTCAGTACAAGACAGTCATATAGATATAGTACAGCACAGGTACAGTGTATAAAACTGAACAAGAAACAGATCAGCTACATATCTGCAATTATAAAGATATTTTGAAGTTGTAATAATACAAAATCACATGCAACTGAAAGACACTACAGAAACTGTGCACTGTGATTAAATGAACAACAGATCATTATGAGTGCATGAACTCAGCCCCCTAGCACCGATGAGAACAATACTTATTACATAGACCACACACACACAGACGACAGTTGCAAGAGTGGTCACCAGATGTCACTGCACTCAGTGTGATCAAGCAGTAGAGACTTGACAGAGTTGTCATGGAAACACTCAGGGTTGGTGCAGCAAGTGGTCAAGCTACATACCGTCCTGCACCCTCCAAACATAACTTGGTAGGATGGCAATAAGCTTAACTGACGTGACAGGTCTTTATAAGAGGCACTGCTATGAATGCCGCGCAGATCTTTAGTAGAACCAGATTTGTTCTACAATACAAACAAGAGCCAGACATTCATCTCCTAACAACATCCTACAGGTGATGTTTCCACTTAGTCTCCCGCTGTCACCTGCTAACACCAGCTCTTCTTACAACATTCCAATACATGTATGGGTCTAATCATATCCATTACTTTAGAGTAAAAAGCAAATTTTAAATAAAATAATTATTAAATGTTTTATAGAGGTAAAAAGAAAGGTTTTGTTTGCTATTTATTAGTGCTCTCTTTATAATATCAAGTTATACTTGTACTTTGCATTTTTGTAGGAGTATATTTTCTGTTGAGATTGCTTTTTTATAACTACTGTTTAATATATCAAACATTTCCATCTATAAAAAGTATTTCTTACATGTCATAAAAAACATTTGGGGAGATAATTTCAACACAATACATGATGATTTTATCAAACATGTCATATGTTCAGTAGGTGACTACTATCAGAGCAAGTGTGTTTTGTCTTAACAGGTGTCTCCCATAGCCATGTCATACATCTAATATAACATCCAAATTACATTTCACGTTGTTATTGTTATATAATACTGTATATTATTATCGCCATTATTATTGTTATACCTTATTGAACTTCAAAAAACAACTCTGTGTATATATATATATATATCTGTCTGGCATTTTGTTTTATAACTTAGTGGGGATAAGTCACATATTGGAGATGTCAATTAGGAACATTTATAGGAAGTTTTGTATGGTAAAAACATTTCTTGAAACTGGCCCCGGCTGTGATGCTGAAAACAGTTTCAATTAATAGGAACAGAACCTTTATATGAATGTTCTCAAACATATATCAATTCACGAAACTTTCAAAGTTATAACGTCATCTCCAAACTAAACAAATGTTTGCTTTTTTCTACTACAACTGCTTAGATATTATAAATGTCAATGTCACTGTCTCGCATTACTAGATCTTATGGTATGAACACTTTGTCAAACTGTCTCATATTTCTAGTTCATATGGTATGAACACTGTCAAACTGTCACATATTACTAGTTCATATGGTATGAACACTTTGTCAAACTGTCTCATATTACTAGTTCATATGGTATGAACACTGTCAAGCTGGTGATATCTGATCTTTAGCATGAACATTTATTGTCCATTTACGTTGTGTGGATTGTTTCTTTTGGTAGGCTGATAATAAAGTAGTGGATCGCATTATCACCCATATTCTATGTCAGTAGAAACCCTCCATAAACTTAGCAACAGTTTTACTTAATCGTCCATGGCCCACACCATCAAATACAGTAACACAGTGTGGGTGCATCCATTGTTGGCAGATAACCACCTTTCTATTTTAGATTATCTGAAATGAGATTTTTAAATATAGTGCACAAATTTATTGTTTTTAAATAGGAATAACTGAACATGTGACATTGAGCCAGGATGAAGTATGAGATGGAGAACTCACCCCGGCTGCCATGGACTGGCGACTGAAGCCCGCGTAGTTGAGCACACTCTCCGTGGCTATGGCGAGGCCGCTGTGATGGCGGTGCAGCCCGCCCTGCGTCGTGTCCATCTGCAGCAGGTACTCCATGATGTGTGAGCGCGTGGTGGATGGCGCCCACCGCATCGACTCCTGCAGGATCCCAATGCTCCGAGCCACAAAGTCCTTCACGGTGCTCTGTAACAGACCAAGTATCACATGACACCTCCTGCTTGACACTTCACAACAGCACCAAGTATCACATGACACCTCCTGCTTGACACTTCACAACAGCACCAAGTATCACATGACACCTCCTGCTTGACACTTCACATCTCAACAACAGCACCAAGTATCACATGACACCTCCTGCTTGACACATCACATCACAACAGCACCAAGTATCACATGACACCTCCTGCTTGACACTTCACAACAGCACCAAGTATCACATGACACCTCCTGCTTGACACTTCACAACAGCACCAAGTATCACATGACACCTCCTGCTTGACACTTCACATCTCAACAACAGCACCAAGTATCACATGACACCTCCTGCTTGACACATCACATCACAACAGCACCAAGTATCACATGACACCTCCTGCTTGACACTTCACAACAGCACCAAGTATCACATGACACCTCCTGCTTGACACTTCACAACAGCACCAAGTATCACATGACACCTCCTGCTTGACACTTCACATCACAACAACAGTACCAAGTATCATATGACACCTCCTGCTTGACATGTCACAACAGCACCAAGTACCTAACATGACACCTCCTGCTTGACACATCACATCACAACAGCACCTAGTATCTAACATGACACCTCCTGCTTGACACTTCACAACAGCACCAAGTATCTAACATGACACCTCCTGCTTGACACTTCACAACAGCACCAAGTATCTAACATGACACCTCCTGCTTGACACTTCACATCACATCACATCACATCACATCACATCACATCACATCACATCACATCACATCACATCACATCACATCACATCACATCACATCACATCACATCACATCACATCACATCACATCACATCACATCACATCACAACAGCTGGATCTGAATGTAAGAGGTAAACTATTTCAAACATTTTTGATTATGTATTAACATAAAAATTGTGTTACTATGTGATGCAGTTATTAACATATGAAGAAACATGATTGATTTATGACCATTTTGTAAAATGAAATATGTTTTGATGGCAAACATCATTTTAAAGGGGGAAAAAAAAACAGGAAAAACAAATGAATTCAATATGAAACAGTGAAAGTGAAGTGAAGTAGTGTACATGGTCCAGTGGCAGTGTGTGCGTACCTCCCGGTCAGCCATGTTGTCCATCACTCTCAGCTTGTACTCGGTGCCAGGAACATCAAACTCCGGAGCCTCCTCATTTGGGTCCTGTAACCTCACCCAGAGTACTTGTACAAGAACAAGAACAAGAACAAGAACAAGAACAAGAACAAGAACAAGAACAAGAACAAGATGTTTATTTTTCAACCCCAAATAAGTACATGTATCAATAATCATAAGGCGAACATAAACAAAATGTCATCATAAGTAATTTAAAACAGAACTGTGAAATGGGGGTCAGTGGTTCCTGTTAAGACTTAAAAGTCGCTATCACAGGAGCCACTCTTAGTAATTATACATTACAGTTAATCTCTCTACATACGAATGTATAGTATTTTTTACTTCAATACAATTTTTTTTTCTCTTTATAGTTAAATCTATCTCTGACGCATGTGTACATGCTTCTCTGTAGGGTACCCTCTGTAATACAAGTAGAAATAATTATGTGACAATAAGAAATACATATAACATTTCTTTGCATCAATCCATATATGTGCATATTAAAATACTAATGACTGTGTACTTAACTGACATATGTAACAATCCAATATTGTACATAAGCTTTGACATTTTTTTAAGAGATAATTTTTTAAGTAATACGCAAACCCACGTAAACTGTAAATAACATTTCAAAACTAATTCTGGAGTACCATTTATAATGTGAGGCAAATTGTATTTAAGGTGCTTTTTGGCAAATTCATGTCTTGTCATAGATGTGTGTATATTTGTAGCTTTGTCCATTTAATAAATAAACTGGCAAATTACCATGCCTATATTTATAGAATTTTTTTAAGTTCTTGCAATTTTAATTGATCATCTATTTTCAATATCTGAAGTGTTTTAAAAAGTGGTTCTATATGTGAATTGTAACTGTTCAATGTTATTATACGAACTGCCTTTTATTTAATTCTCAATATTCGACTACCTTTGTATCCCCAAACTGTAATACAATAATTAATATGTGATAGGATTAGAGAATTGTATAGAATTGTTTTTTATGTCTAGTGGTAGTACATACTTTAATTTGTTTAAAACGCCTGAAGTTTTGGAACATTTATTTGCAAATTTATTTACGTGTTTTTTCCATGTAAGATTTGTGACAGGTACTACACATCCCTGACAGGTCGTGTCACTTAAGTCATATCAGATACTACACATCCCTGACAGGTTGTGTCACTTAAGCCATATCAGATACTACACATCCCTGACAGGTCATGTCACTTAAGCCATATCAGATACTACACATCCCTGACAGGTCGTGTCACTTAAGCCATATCAGATACTACACATCCCTGACAGGTTGTGTCACTTAAGCCATATCAGATACTACACATTCCTGACAGGTCGTGTCACTTAAGCCATATTAGATACTACACATCCCTGACAGGTCGTGTCACTTAAGCCATATTAGATACTACACATCCCTGACAGGTCGTGTCACTTAAGCCATATTAGATACTACACATCCCTGACAGGTCGTGTCACTTAAGCCATATCAGATACTACATATCCCTGACAGGTCGTGTCACTTAAGCCATATTAGATACTACATATCCCTGACAGGTCGTGTCACTTAAGCCATATCAGATACTACATATCCCTGACAGGTTGTGTCACTTAAGCCATATTAGATACTACACATCCCTGACAGGTCGTGTCACTTAAGCCATATCAGATACTACATATCCCTGACAGGTCGTGTCACTTAAGCCATATTAGATACTACACATCCCTGACAGGTCGTGTCACTTAAGCCATATTAGATACTACACATCCCCGACAGGTCGTGTCACTTAAGCCATATTAGATACTACACATCCCTGATAGGTCGTGTCACTTAAGCCATATTAGATACTACACATCCCTGACAGGTCGTGTCACTTAAGCCATATCAGATACTACGTATCCCAGCCCTTGCACTGCTCATTCACTGGCACAACTTGATAATCTGTTAAGACTGACACTGAAAGAGGCGCCTGAATGACGTGAGTTCTTGGACCCACCATGTGAAGGGACTGAGACAACAGCTGCAGGATGTCTAGCATTGTCTTCAGCACAGTGCCACTCCACAGCAGCTGTGGAAACCTACACCACAACCACACACTGTCAGGTACACAGAACAAACCAGGAGACTATTAAATGCACATCAGTCACACGGCAGTCAATAAGATGCATGTGAACAATATGTTATATCTGATTTATTGGCAATAAATCGTTAGATCAGGGTGGCCTACTTGTCAAAAAACATTTCTGTAATGACAACAGCTTATTACATGTACATAAACAAACACTAAACAATAATTACACAAGAAATTACTAGATGTATATGAACAAGTAAACAATCTATGGTACTACATAGACATGATCAACGCACTAGACTGTGAACACAGCAAACTACTGGTGGTACAGACTTCTCCCAATGGTCGTTGATGAAATGGAATTGAATATACTACAAATAGATTTGATTGGAATCGAGCTGGTCCACCAATCAGACTTTTCTAAGTTAAAGTGGTCCTGCTTAAGTAACACAGTTTGCAATTTATTGTTATCTCTTTGAAATGAGCACTTTGCTGACCGGTCGACTAGAGCCGCGAGGTACTTGTCAGCAACTCTCCTGATTCTCTTGTAGATGTGGTTGAACTTGACAAGGAAGAACTGAGCGTGCATCTCCAACTCTTCATCATGTTCCTTCACCTTTGGCTGCAAATAACACATATCACGATCGTCTGGACAGCAGTCAGTGGTGGGTGGACAGTTGGCATTGTGGTGTAAGCGCCAAGCAGTGATGTTCAGTGTATGTACACTAACGTTTGTGGAATGAAAGGCAAGCAGTGATGTGTGTGTGTGTGTGTGTGTGTGTGTGTGTGTGTGTGTGTGTGTGTGTGTGTGTGTGTGTGTGTGTGTGCTCATGGGCGTGTGTGCTCATGGGCGTGTGTGCTCATGGGCGTGTGTGCGTGTATGGCATGCTATGAGGTATGCATGTTGCAAACTTGTGGAATTGTGAAATAGAGTGAAAACTTTTGAAATTCACCTTTTGAAAAACACTAATACATGACACGTTGTGGCCTAAACTAGTGTCAATGTGAAGTACTGACACTGACGCTGCTATGACCGTGACAGTGTCAGTATTGTTGCAGACACAGACAAGCCAGACACTTACCATTTCTGCCTTCTTGTTGAGGAAGATCTTGAACACTTGACTGGTGACTGCCGCGATGCACTGCCACATGCCAGCCTTGTCCTTGATGATCAGGTTGTTCTCCAGGTAGAGAAACAAACCAGGGAATGTGTCGACACAACTACTTTGGGTAATCCTGAAAACAAGACCTTCATTTATTTGGTACAAACACAAACAAGAATACAGAAGGAGGGCTACCACAGTGTTTCATGTTTACATCAATACAAAGCGGGGTACATCTAATCATGTTTATGTCAACAGACCCAGTGATCAGAATGCAGTTGATATCAATGAAGTGTAAAATATTTCATTCGATAGTTGTTCAGAATATAATGTTTTATGTTTGTCATCTACCGGTGACAATATATCAGTCACACCATGTAAAAGCTAATTAAACATGCCTCAAAATAAACTCAACTTGCATTTACAGTAAATCAATCGTTTTGAAGGTACAGCTTAATTAAAACCTGCAAAAGCAACTGCCACAGATGGAATACCAATTAGCTATGCTTTCCAGGCAGGCCACCTGGTCTTCATAGTGTGGCAGTGGGCAGTCACCAATATGCAGTTATCAATTATCCACGGTTCCTGGCAGGCCACCTAGCCTCCTGTGTGGGGGTCAAGTGAGGCAGTAGCAAATAAACAACAACTGATTCCCGACCTGTCCAGGCAGACAACGCAAAATGTGGACATGTATGTTTTTGGGAGACCCAGAGGTGTCTTTCGAAACAACCAGTCAAATACAAATTTCTTGTGTATAACACATGTACCCTAAGAGATGCCTATGCAAAATTAGAGAAAACATTACTGGGTTTGATTTGTTTAACCAATTTTGGGGCCTTCAGAATGATCTAATCAAATAAATACTTCTTATGCATATTAGCAGTACCCTAAAGTCCACCTTTTTCTTCCGTGGCTTTCCCCTTTCATGTGAATTAGCCAGTGTCTCCAAGTCGCTGTGCTTATCGTATTGACTGCGTTGAAACCCATGATATAGGCATCTTACCACCTGGTCTAAGTGGTCTTTGGTGGTCTTTCTTCCTTCCTCCTGCTGTGTCTGTCATCAGTCCCCTCCTCACTATGTGCTCCTCGTCCCTCCTCATCACATGCACACACCATTTCAGTTGTTTCTCTCTTATCTTTTTTGGATGGCCTAAAGTACATCTATGGTAAATTACAAAAATACATCCTTAATGGTTTCTGGAATATGGGAGCTAATGGTGCATGGTGGGAACAAAAGTGATGCTTTGGCCCAAAGGATTAAAAAGCAAGATATCCAGTCAATATGACTGCTCAAAATGCAAATCTGTCCAGTTGAACACCATCTCAACTTCTTCCAGTTGAACACCATCTCAACTTCTCAGTTTGTACACAAATAGAGCACACTGAATGAAGCATACCTGAGTGTCTCCAGTTTGTACACAGACAGAAGGTAAGTGCACTGGGCAAAGTTGAGTTTGTTGACAATAGGAACGACTTCTGGTGGAGACTCAAGCAAAGTCAACAAAGCAGCCCTCAGTTCATTGACTTCATTCTGAAACCACACAAACATGAGAGATGTCAAATGTGTTGACAGATAGAAGCCACAGATTAAAGATATCAGATATGTTGACAGATAGAAGCCACAGATGAAAGATGTCAGATATGTTGACAGATAGAAGCCACAGATGAAAGATATCAGATATGTTGACAGATAGAAGCCACAGATGAAAGATGTCACATATGTTGACAGATAGAAGCCACAGATGAAAGATGTCAGATATGTTGACAGATAGAAGCCACAGATGAAAGATGTCAGATATGCTGACAGATAGAAGCCACAGATGAAAGATATCAGATATGTTGACAGATAGAAGCTACAGATTAAAGATGTCAGATATGCTGACAGATAGAAGCCACAGATTAAAGATATCAGATATGTTGACAGATAGAAGCCACAAATTAAAGATATCAGATATGTTGACAGATAGAAGCCACAGATTAAAGATGTCAGATATGCTGACAAATAGAAGCCACAGATAAAAAGATGTCAGATATGCTGACAGATAGAAGCCACAGATGAAAGATATCAGATATGTTGACAGATAGAAGCCACAGATGAAAGATTTCAGATATGTTGACAGATAGAAGTGACAGATGAAAGATGTCAGATATGCTGACAGATAGAAGCCACAGATGAGTCACAGAAAGACGTTAGAAATTTTGCCTGATAAAACCCACATATAAGTGAGATAAAGTAGTTAGAGATGTTGGCAGATAGGTATCTCAGATGACAGGTATAGATGTGACAATGTTGACACAGTGAAGTGACAGATGACGGTGGAGGTAAGTTCCAGATGGTGGTGTTGACAAGTGTCAGGTGGTGGTGTCACACTGTGTGGTGTCACACTGTGTGGTGTCACACTGTGTGGTGTCACACTGTGTGGTGTCACACTGTGTGGTGTCACACTGTGTGGTGTCACACTGTGTGGTGTCACACTGTGTGGTGTCACACTGTGTGGTGTCACACTGTGTGGTGTCACACTGTGTGGTGTCACACTGTGTGGTGTCACACTGTGTGGTGTCACACTGTGTGGTGTCACACTGTGTGGTGTCTCACCGGGGCCACGCTGTCGTCCTTCAGTGCGGACGTGTACTGTAGTTCTGAGCTGAGATGCTCCCGTAGGATCAACCGGGGTGACTTCACAGAGATCTCACAAACTCCTTCAAACCACTCCTCAGGCCACATACCTGTGACAATGGAGCCAGACTCAACACGGCAGCATCAGCAACTAGTGACAAGTTACTGAATATCACATCTCTTTATCTTGTGCCACACTCAATAGCTCCCTGGCATATCAAGCCAATTGTAGACCATCTGGAATGTTGATTGACTCTGAGCTTGATCAAGCCTTTGGTATTAATGTTCTTCGTTTCCAGGAGTCAAGTGCAATAGATCTTGTAATTATTATTAATAGCATGACTAATTAAACACTACAAGGACAAAACATTTTTGAAGTTCAGCTCCAGCACATTCCTAACATCTACATCCTACTTGTGCTCATGTAGTTCTATAATTAGCATAACTTGGCATAGATTAATTAATACTGAGTTGACATCATGAAATTGATTTTATTATTCAGCTTGTTCAGTGAACATTAGGACCGGCCTTGTTATTGTGGCCAGACTTTTGTCAAATTTACACATCTAAGAAACATTGGTAGGATTTCATTATTACAGACATTGTTACCCCACTTCATCCCACTTACTGACCTGATTCTTCAACGGCAAATCCCATGACAACACAGTAGAGCCAGAAATCTCTGAACAACTTCTGCAGGCGGGGCTTTGGATCTGTGATTGGTGGCAGTCTTCTTATCAGCTACACAATAGAACATTCATGTCATACTTCAAGTATATATCTGACGGCTTCTTCTCACAAGCTGTACAATAGATATTTCATGTCAATGACAACATTTGCATGGGAAGTGATAACACCTGCCTTTGTCGTAACAAAGTGATTACATTTGCCAAGCTGATTATATTTGCCTAGATCGTGTCTCAGTGATTACACTTGTCTAGATGGTGTCTCAGTGATTACACTTGTCTAGATTGTGTCACAGTGATTACACTTGTCTAGATTGTGTCTCAGTGATTACACTTGTCTAGATTTAACAAGATTTAACAAGATTGCCACCTAGAGAATCAACTCAAGATGGCAGGTGGACAAGGAAGCCCTTTGGCTTATCGAAAGTCCAACCTATCTATCTAAATGTAACCCGCCCTTCTTAGGTACATGTCAATTTTATTTTTGAACATATTAACACTACTAGCACTTACACAATCAGCCGATAATCTGTTTCAATCATTTACTGTTCTTTGTGAAAATGAAAATTTTCTAATATCTAATCTACACTGCTTCTTTGCTAATGTACATCCATGTCCTCTAGTCCTTCTCTCTTCCTTAACTGAGAAAAAAATAGTTCTGTCAATATTTTCATACCCATTCAATATTTTAAAAACTTCTATCTGATCTCCTCGCAGTCTCCTGGTTTCTAGTGTTGTTAATCCACATTCTTTTAGACGCATTTCATAACTAATATTCCTGAGTTTTTGTATCATTTTGGTTGCTCTTCTTTGTACTCTTTCTAGTATATCAATATCCTTCTTGCGATATGGCCTCCATGCCTGTATGCAATATTCTAAATGAGGCCTAACTATTGTTTTATACAGTGGTATTATTAGTTCTTTTTCCTTGTACACTATATTTCGCCTAATTAATCCAAGAATTTGGTTTCCCTTCGCTGCTGCAATTGCACATTGTTCCGATACCTTCATATCAGCACTAATAGTTAACCCTAAGTCTTTTTCCTTTATGGTAGTATTTAGTACAGTATCACCCATTGTATATTGAGCATCTTCATTCCCATGTCCTGTGTGGAGGCATTTACACTTCCCATAATTAAACAGCATTTGCCACTTCTCAGACCATTCGGTCAACTTATTTAGATCATCTTGTAATTGCTGTCTATCTGTATCACTTTTTATTTTTCTGAACACTTTTGTATCATCCGCAAACTTCAACACCTTGCTTGTTATATCATCATCCAAATCATTGATATATATTAAGAACAAAATAGGTCCCAATACTGATCCCTGCGGTACTCCACTCAAAACCGATTTCCAGTTTGAAACCTCCCCATCAACTACTACTCTTTGTCTTCTATACTACTACTCTTTGTCTTCTATTGTGTCTCAGTGATTACACTTGTCTAGATTTGTGTCACAGTGATTACACTTGTCTAGATGATGTCTCAGTGATTACACTTACCTAGATTGTGTCCCAGTGATTACACTTGTCTAGATTGTGTCCCAGTGATTACACTTGCCTAGATCGTGTTGCAGTGATTACACTTGTCTAGATCGTGTCACATTGATTACACTTGCCTAGATTGTGTCGCAGTGATTACACTTGCCTAGATTGTGTCCCAGTGATTACACTTGTCTAGATTGTGTCTCAGTGATTACACTTGTCTAGATGGTGTCTCAGTGATTACACTTGTCTAGATTGTGTCTCAGTGATTACACTTGCCTAGATTGTGTCGCAGTGATTACACTTGTCTAGATTGTGTCCCAGTGATTACACTTGTCTAGATTGTGTCCCAGTGATTACACTTGTCTAGATTGTGTCCCAGTGATTACACTTGTCTAGATTGTGTCTCAGTGATTACACTTGCCTAGATTGTGTCTCAGTGACTACACTTGTCTAGATGGTGTCTCAGTGATTACACTTGTCTAGATTGTGTCCCAGTGATTACACTTGTCTAGATTGTGTCCCAGTGATTACACTTGTCTAGATTGTGTCCCAGTGATTACACTTGTCTAGATTGTGTCCCAGTGATTACACTTGTCTAGATTGTGTCGCAGCGATTACACTTGTCTAGATTGTGTCCCAGTGATTACACTTACTTACGCTCTCCCAGGGCTACACAATGTGCTTGTACTGTGTCACAATTGATGGTCCAAATGGAGCCAAGTTACAATGTTCATAACAAGACATTTTAATAACAATGTACTCAAGATTGTACTCACCACTGCAATGACAGGGATGAGTACCCCAAGATTTCCTGCACTGCTTGATGCCTGTCAACACAACGGTGAGAGTTAGCACCAGCCTAAGGTTGATGAAGCATTTGACTGTCGTATCAGCGTGTCCTGCAACTCCTCTTTTGGCGACACACAGAACAAATACAGCATTTACAGCCTCTTCACTACCAGCAAAGTGTGTGTAGAAGAATGACCTTGCTGCACAAATTCACACCAACAGCTGTTGAGCTGCCACGCCTCTTGCTCCCTCCTTCTCCCCCCAAACAACACAACTCACTCTTCTCCATTCTTAAGTTAGTATCGACAGACTGAAAACAACTACTTATGATACACAAACGATTGGCATATTTGTGGTGTTGCATACTCGCATGTATGCATACCATATGGGCATAAACACACATACATTGTGACACAAACACATGCACAGACCCGTGGGTGCAGCGAGCAGCCACTGCCTGACCTTGAGTGTGGCGGGCGTCTTCTCACTGGCCCTCTTGCCCTCCAGGCCCAGCTGCACAAACAGCTCGAGCAGCCGCACCAGGAACTCGTGCATCTCACTCTCCCCCTCCACATTCGCAGCAATGTTGGCAAACGCATTGATCACTGCCAGAGACACGTGTCTGCAACAAACACTAACTCATCACACTGGTACGTTTATTCCCAGATGGCATCTCTCAACCCATTAGCACTCAGCCGATTTTAACGTGAAGCCTGTGGCTCCTGAAATATTTGACCTAGATGTTTAAAAATATTGCTTGCGCCATTGTCTTTGCTCTAGCGCCTTTAGTATTCACTTCTCGCAATTGCATGTTGTATGCAAGTTGTAAATAATAAAAGTACCTACACAGTGGTGTCAAAACTGTTGTTATGGCTTTAATATATTTTGACCATTTCTTGGTTGACACTATGACATTTTGAATTTTTTTGTAAAATAAATATTTTGTTGTGGTGTAACTTTTTTATGCTTGGATTTCTATTGCTACAAGTTGGGTTTATCTAAAAGAAAATTAAATTATCCACACTGGTATATAACTTGTTATAATATATTACACATTTTAGCTGTGCACGTACGCCACATAGCCAACTCCTAGCTGGAGGACATTTTTAAATGCCCAAAAACAAAAACTATTGCCTTTAAATTTCGAAAACGCGGCAAATATTTTTGAGAACTGAAGTATCCAAAATAGTCACAATTTAATATTATATGTCTAGATAGGTGTCGCATTTATTGCATCTCTTAATCACTAGATGCAACCACGTAACCCGAATTCAAACACTGTGATGTATTCACTGGCCGGCTGTGGCCGACCTGAGGAGTTTCGGGATGATCGTCAATGCCCGACATGAGTGCTAATCGGTTAAACATAGTGCTGTCCATTTTATTTGGGCCGCCGACCACTCACAGTGCAGTGGTCAAAGTACTTGGGTCACTGGTGATATCAACGTAACACTCACCTGTAGCCGTGTAGTTTGTCATTGGAGGTCTTGTTGTAGGCAGAGCTGCTCTCAATACTGATCATGTTGAACATACTCATCACCTCTTGGTGCACGGCCGGCTGAAGACAGCAACACGTACACATGTGACCACATCACTATGACCACTCACACATGTCACTGTCATTCTGTATTGAGTCCTTACTTACACTTAACTGTGTAGTTCTGTATTAAGGTACTACTTACACAGCCAGCAATGATCATTCAGACATGTAACTGTGTAGTTCTGTATTAAGCTCGTACTTACACAGCCAGCAATGATCATTCAGACATGTAACTGTGTAGTTCTGTATTAAGCTCGTACTTACACAGCCAGCAATGATCGTTCAGACATGTAACTGTGTAGTTCTGTATTAAGCTCGTACTTACACAGCCAGCAATGATCGTTCAGACATGTAACTGTGTAGTTCTGTATTAAGCTCGTACTTACACAGCCAGCAATGATCGTTCAGACATGTAACTGTGTAGTTCTGTATTAAGCTCGTATTTACACAGCAAGCAATGATCATTCAGACATGTAACTGTGTAGTTCTGTATTAGGCTCGTATTTACACAGCAAGCAATGATCATTCAGACATGTAACTGTGTAGTTCTGTATTAAGCTCGTACTTACACAGCCAGCAATGATCGTTCACACATGTAACTGTGTAGTTCTGTATTAAGGTCCTACTTACACAGCCAGCAATGATCGTTCAGACATGTAACTGTGTAGTTCTGTATTAAGCTCGTACTTACACAGCCAGCATTGATCGTTCAGACATGTAACTGTGTAGTTCTGTATTAAGCTCGTACTTACACAGCCAGCAATGATCGTTCAGACATGTAACTGTGTAGTTCTGTATTAAGCTCGTACTTACACAGCCAGCAATGATCGTTCAGACATGTAACTGTGTAGTTCTGTATTAAGGTACTACTTACACAGCCAGCAATGATCATTCAGACATGTAACTGTGTAGTTCTGTATTAAGCTAGTACTTACACAGCCAGCAATGATCATTCAGACATGTAACTGTGTAGTTCTGTATTAAGCTCGTATTTACACAGCCAGCAATGATCATTCAGACATGTAACTGTGTAGTTCTGTATTAAGCTCCTACTTACACAGCCAGCAATGATCATTCAGACATGTAACTGTGTAGTTCTGTATTAAGGTCCTACTTACACAGCCAGCAATGATCATGCAGGCATGTAACTGTGTAGTTCTGTATTAAAGTCCTACTTACACAGCCAGCAATGATCATGCAGGCATGTAACTGTGTAGTTCTGTATTAAGGTCCTACTTACACAGCCAGCAATGATCATGCAGGCATGTAACTGTGTAGTTCTGTATTAAGGTCCCACTTACACAGCCAGCAATGATCATTCAGACATGTAACTGTGTAGTTCTGTATTAAGCTCGTATTTACACAGCCAGCAATGATCATTCAGACATGTAACTGTGTAGTTCTGTATTAAGCTCCTACTTACACAGCCAGCAATGATCATTCAGACATGTAACTGTGTAGTTCTGTATTAAGGTCCTACTTACACAGCCAGCAATGATCATGCAGGCATGTAACTGTGTAGTTCTGTATTAAAGTCCTACTTACACAGCCAGCAATGATCATGCAGGCATGTAACTGTGTAGTTCTGTATTAAGGTCCTACTTACACAGCCAACAATGATCATGCAGGCATGTAACTGTGTAGTTCTGTATTAAGGTCCTACTTACACAGCCAGCAATGATCATTCAGACATGTAACTGTGTAGTTCTGTATTAAGGTCCTACTTACACAGCCAGCAATGATCATGCAGGCATGTAACTGTGTAGTTCTGTATTAAAGTCCTACTTACACAGCCAGCAATGATCATGCAGGCATGTAACTGTGTAGTTCTGTATTAAGGTCCTACTTACACAGCCAGCAATGATCATGCAGGCATGTAACTGTGTAGTTCTGTATTAAGGTCCTACTTACACAGCCAACAATGATCATGCAGGCATGTAACTGTGTAGTTCTGTATTAAGGTCCTACTTACACAGCCAGCAATGATCATTCAGACATGTAACTGTGTAGTTCTGTATTAAGGTCCTACTTACACAGCCAGCAATGATCATGCAGGCATGTAACTGTGTAGTTCTGTATTAAAGTCCTACTTACACAGCCAGCAATGATCATGCAGGCATGTAACTGTGTAGTTCTGTATTAAGGTCCTACTTACACAGCCAGCAATGATCATGCAGGCATGTAACTGTGTAGTTCTGTATTAAGGTCCTACTTACACAGCCAGCAATGATCATTCAGACATGTAACTGTGTAGTTCTGTATTAAGCTCGTATTTACACAGCCAGCAATGATCATTCAGACATGTAACTGTGTAGTTCTGTATTAAGCTCCTACTTACACAGCCAGCAATGATCATTCAGACATGTAACTGTGTAGTTCTGTATTAAGGTCCTACTTACACAGCCAGCAATGATCATGCAGGCATGTAACTGTGTAGTTCTGTATTAAAGTCCTACTTACACAGCCAGCAATGATCATGCAGGCATGTAACTGTGTAGTTCTGTATTAAGGTCCTACTTACACAGCCAACAATGATCATGCAGGCATGTAACTGTGTAGTTCTGTATTAAGGTCCTACTTACACAGCCAGCAATGATCATGCAGGCGAGCTGGTCAATGATCAAGACATCAAGCGCTGAAGGTGGTGAACAGAATCTCTGGTGAAAGATTTGAAGCACAGACTCAAGTGTCTTCTCAGTGTCTTTCAAAGTGACTGCGATGTGACCAACTGCCAGGATTGTGTTCACAGACGTCAATGTAGATTCCCTTTAGACATGACAAAACACATAAACACATTTTGCTTGATATAATAATGCTGACTATCACTCTGCTGCACTGCCACTGGTCCTGCAGCAACCTGCCATAGTACAACACTGTCACATGTAATGTAGCAACACTGTCACCTGTCATAGTAGAGCACTGTCACCTGTCATAGTACAGCACTATCACATGTCATAGTACAGCACTGTCACCTGTCATAGTAGAGCACTGTCACCTGTCATAGTAGAGCACTGTCACCTGTCATAGTAGAGCACTGTCACATGTCATAGTACAGCACTGTCACCTGTCATAGTAGAGCACTGTCACCTGTCATAGTAGAGCACTGTCACCTGTCATAGTAGAGCACTGTCACCTGTCATAGTAGAGCACTGTCACCTGTCATAGTAGAGCACTGTCACCTGTCATAGTAGAGCACTGTCACCTGTCATAGTAGAGCACTGTCACCTGTCATAGTAGAGCACTGTCACCTGTCATAGTAGAGCACTGTCACATGTCATAGTACAGCACTGTCACCTGTCATAGTAGAGCACTGTCACCTGTCATAGTAGAGCACTGTCACCTGTCATAGTAGAGCACTGTCACCTGTCGTAGTAGAGCACTGTCACCTGTCATAGTACAACACTGTCACATGTAATGTAGCAACACTGTCACCTGTCATAGTAGAGCACTGTCACCTGTCATAGTAGAGCACTGTCACCTGTCATAGTAGAGCACTGTCACCTGTTGTAGTAGAGCACTGTCACATGTCATAGTAGAGCACTATCACATGTCATAGTACAGCACTGTCACCTGTCGTAGTAGAGCACTGTCACATGTCATAGAACAGCACTGTCACCTGTCATAGTAGAGCACTGTCACCTGTCATAGTAGAGCACTGTCACCTGTCATAGTAGAGCACTGTCACATGTCATAGTACAGCACTGTCACCTGTCGTAGTATAGAACTGTCACCGGTCATAGTACAGCATTATCACCTGTCATAGTAGAGCACTGTCACCTGTCATAGTAGAGCACTGTCACCTGTCTTAGTATAACACTGTCACATGTCGTAGTAGAGCATTATCACCTGTCATAGTAGAGCACTGTCACCTGTCATAGTAGAGCATTATCACCTGTCTTAGTAGAGCACTGTCACCTGTCATAGTAGAGCACTGTCACCTGTCATAGTACAGCACTGTCACTTGTCATAGTAGAGCACTGTCACCTGTCATAGTAGAGCTCTGTCACCTGTCAAAGTATAGCACTGGCATGTCATACTACAGCACTGCCAACTGTCATTATTACTGGAGTGTGTCCTGCTATAGAACTGGTGTGTGTCATGCTACAGAACTGGTGTGTGTCATGCTACATAACTGGTATGTGTCATGCTACATAACTGTTGTGTCATGCTATAGAACTGGTGTGTCATACTACAGAACTGGTGTGTCATGCTACATAACTGGTGTGTGTCATGCTATAGAACTGGTGTGTCATACTACAGAACTGGTGTGTCATGCTACAGAACTGGTGTGTGTCATGCTACATAACTGGTATGTGTCATGCTACATAACTGGTATGTGTCATGCTATAGAACTGGTGTGTCATACTACAGAACTGGTGTGTCATGCTACATAACTGGTATGTGTCATGCTACAGAACTGGTGTGTGTCATGCTATAGAACTGGTGTGTGTCATGCTACAGAACTGGTATGTGTCATGCTACATAACTGGTGTGTGTCATGCTATAGAACTGGTATGTGTCATGCTACAGAACTGGTGTGTCATGCTATAGAACTGGTATGTGTCATGCTACATAACTGGTATGTGTCATGCTACATAACTGGTGTGTGTCATGCTACAGAACTGGTGTGTGTCATGCTACAGAACTGGTGTGTGTCATGCTACAGAACTGGTATGTGTCACGCTACAGAACTGGTGTGTGTCATGCTACAGAACTGGTATGTGTCATGCTACATAACTGGTATGTGTCATGCTACATAACTGGTATATGTCATGCTACATAACTGGTGTGTGTCATGCTACAGAACTGGTATGTGTCATGCTACAGAACTGGTACGTGTCATGCTACAGAACTGGTGTGTGTCATGCTACATAACTGGTATGTGTCATGCTACAGAACTGGTGTGTGTCATGCTACATAACTGGTATGTGTCATGCTATAGAACTGGTGTGTGTCATGCTACAGAACTGGTATGTGTCATGCTACAGAACTGGTGTGTGTCGTGCTATAGAACTGGTGTGTGTCATGCTACATAACTGGTGTGTGTCATGCTACATAACTGGTATGTGTCATGCTACATAACTGTTATGTGTCATGCTATAGAACTGGTGTGTCATACTACAGAACTGGTGTGTCATGCTACATAACTGGTGTGTGTCATGCTATAGAACTGGTGTGTCATACTACAGAACTGGTGTGTCATGCTACAGAACTGGTGTGTGTCATGCTACATAACTGGTATGTGTCATGCTATAGAACTGGTGTGTCATACTACAGAACTGGTGTGTCATGCTACATAACTGGTATGTGTCATGCTACAGAACTGGTGTGTGTCATGCTATAGAACTGGTGTGTGTCATGCTACATAACTGGTGTGTGTCATGCTACAGAACTGGTATGTGTCATGCTACATAACTGGTGTGTGTCATGCTATAGAACTGGTATGTGTCATGCTACAGAACTGGTGTGTCATGCTATAGAACTGGTATGTGTCATGCTACATAACTGGTATGTGTCATGCTATAGCACTGGTATGTGTCATGCTATAGAACTGGTATGTGTCATGCTACATAACTGGTGTGTGTCATGCTACAGAACTGGTGTGTGTCATGCTACAGAACTGGTATTTGTCACGCTACAGAACTGGTGTGTGTCATGCTACATAACTGGTATGTGTCATGCTACATAACTGGTATGTGTCATGCTACATAACTGGTATATGTCATGCTACATAACTGGTGTGTGTCATGCTACAGAACTTGTATGTGTCATGCTACAGAACTTGTATGTGTCATGCTACATAACTGGTACGTGTCATGCTACAGAACTGGTGTGTGTCATGCTACAGAAATTGGTGTGTGTCATGCTACATAACTGGTATGTGTCATGCTATAGAACTGGTGTGTGTCATGCTACAGAACTGGTATGTGTCATGCTACAGAACTGGTGTGTGTCGTGCTATAGAACTGGTGTGTGTCATGCTACATAACTGGTATGTGTCATGCTACAGAACTGGTGTGTGTCGTGCTACAGAACTGGTGTGTGTCATGCTATAGATCTGCTGTGAGAGATTTGTCACTGTCATTGGTGTTATTTAAGTGAACCAGGCGGCTACCAACCATCGATGGAGGACCACATTGGAAACAAGTGTGCTACTGTGTGCTTTAATGTGTCTACCCTTGGTAAATATTATATATATATATATATATATATATATATATATATATATATATATATATATGCTTATTTCATTATTTGCTTATGCATAGAATCCAAATTTGTATTATTTGCATGTATTATAATGTTTTACCAAATAAACTCATGAAATAAAATAAACAATGATGTATAAACATGCAGTATACTTGATATACTTGTGAGATGTAGCACTAACCTGTCGCCCATCTCAGCTGTATAGAGTCTGTTGGACAGACTGGCCAGGAATGCTTGCACACACTCTCTGTCCACATGCAGGTGAGCCTTCAAAGCTCTGTAACAGTAGGCAATGTAGAGGGCAAGGAATGCTTTAAATCACTCAGTCACTTTTGATGAGACAAGTAGTGTTTCGTTGGGATAAGTATACATGAGTTAATACATATCCTATGAGACAAGAGGTTTCTGAAAGTGAATGTTGAGTCGTGCACATTCTACCCTGCTGCAAGGAGACGACTGGAGGAGTAACTCACTAAGACACTGTTTACATTTACACAGATACTATCTGATGGCACCATGCATAATATATTGCATATACAACCCTATAGTTCAAGTACACAGTGTCAGCCAATAACACTGAAGCTAATGTAGCCAGATGTTGTTCCTGTGAGTGTTACGAGAGATGTTGAGGAAGGCAATAGGGTAATGTACCTGCAAATGTTCTCTATTGCACCATCACGCAAGTTCTCAAAGATGATGACCAGTTTTGACTTGGGTTGGTCAGTTGTCACTTGACTGTACGTCTTGTTGTCCTCCGTGGACACGGTGATGCTGAGAGTGCCACCCTTGGCAGTCTGCTCCGCTGTCATGTACCTGTGCAACTTGTTGAGTATTGGTGACGGGTCGACCAGGAAGTCCCGCAGCGACGCCACCACAAACGCTCCCACTATGGGGAACCCCTCCGCCAGCCGCCCCAGAGTCTACAACAGCTCAGTCAGTTCAATGTCACAGGACTACACTACAGGACATAGGTGTACACCATAGGACATAGGTTTACACCACATGACATATGTGTACACCACATGACACATGTGTACACCACAGGACATACTACGTGTACACCATAGGACATAGGTGTACACCATAGGACATAGGTGTACACCATAGGACATAGGTGTACATCACATGACATATGTGTACATCACAGGACATATGTGTACACCATAGGACATACTACGTGTACACCATAGGACATAGGTGTAAACCATAGGACATAGGTGTACACCATAGGACATATGTGTACATCATAGGACATAGGTGTACACCACAGGACATATGTGTACAACACAGGACATATGTGTACACCACAGGACATATGTGTACACCACAGGAAATATGTGTACGCCATAGAACATAGGTGTACACCATGACAGGTGTACATCATAAGACATAGGTGTACACTGTTGGACATGTGTACTTCATAGGACATAGATGTACACTATTGGACATGGGTGAACATCATAGAACATGTGTACACCATAGGACACACACGTACGTCATATGACATAGGTGTACACTGTTGGACATATGTGTACATCATATGACATGTGTACATAGGTCATAGGTGTACACCATAGGTGTACATCATAGGACATATATGTACATCATAGGACATATGTGTACACATATGTCATATGATGTACACTTACGGTGTACATTATAGGACATATGTGTACACTATTGGACATGTGTACATCATATGACATATGTGTACACCATAGGACATAGGTGTACATCTTAGGACATATGTGTATACCATAGGACAGGTGTAAACATAAGAAACATTAATGTGAACTAGAGAAGAGGTGCAAAACCCACCTGTTGTAAATACTAGTAAATACCAGGCAGTAAATACTGTCTAACTAAGAGTAACAAGAGAACCCAACTGTAGTACAACTAAGAGTAACAAGAGAACCCAACTGTAGTACAACTAAGAGTAACAAGAGAACCCACATGTAGTACAACTAAGAGTAACAAGAGAACCCACATGTAGTACAACTAAGAGTAACAAGAGAACCCAACTGTAGTACAACTAAGAGTAACAATAGAACCCACCTGTAGTACAACTAAGAGTAACAATAGAACCCAACTGTAGTACAACTAAGAGTAACAAGAGAACCCACCTGTAGTACAACTAAGAGTAACAATAGAACCCAACTGTAGTACAACTAAGAGTAACAAGAGAACCCAACTGTAGTACAACTAAGAGTAACAAGAGAACCCACCTGTAGTACAACTAAGAGTAACAAGAAAACCCAACTGTAGTACAACTAAGAGTAACAAGAGAACCCAACTGTAGTACAACTAAGAGTAACAATAGAACCCAACTGTAGTACAACTAAGAGTAACGGGAGAACCCACCTGTAGTACGATTGAGAGTAATGAGAGAACCCACCTGTAGTACAACTGAGAGTAACAAGAGAACCCACCTGTTGTACAACTAAGAGTAACAAGAGAACCCAACTGTAGTACAACTAAGAGTAACAAGAGAACCCAACTGTAGTACAACTAAGAGTAACAAGAGAACCCACCTGTAGTACAACTAAGAGTAACAATAGAACCCATCTGTAGTACAACTAAGAGTAACAAGAGAACCCAACTGTAGTACAACTAAGAGTAAGGGGAGAACCCACCTGTAGTACGATTGAGAGTAATGAGAGAACCCACCTGTAGTACAACTGAGAGTAACAAGAGAACCCACCTGTTGTACAACTAAGAGTAACAAGAGAACCCAACTGTAGTACAACTAAGAGTAACAAGAGAACCCACCTCTAGTAGAGCTAAGAGAAACAAGAGAACCCACCTCTAGTACAGCTAAGAGTAACAAGAGAACCCACCTGTAGTACAACTAAGAGTAACAAGAGAACCCACCTCTAGTACAGCTAAGAGTAACAAGAGAACCCACTTGTAGTACAACTAAGAGTAACAATAGAACCCAACTGTAGTACAACTAAGAGTAACAAGAGAACCCACCTGTAGTACAACTAAGAGTAACAATAGAACCCAACTGTAGTACAACTAAGAGTAACAAGAGAACCCAACTGTAGTACAACTAAGAGTAAGGGGAGAACCCACCTGTAGTACGATTGAGAGTAATGAGAGAACCCACCTGTAGTACAACTGAGAGTAACAAGAGAACCCACCTGTTGTACAACTAAGAGTAACAAGAGAACCCAACTGTAGTACAACTAAGAGTAACAAGAGAACCCACCTCTAGTAGAGCTAAGAGAAACAAGAGAACCCACCTGTAGTACAACTAAGAGTAACAAGAGAACCCACCTCTAGTACAGCTAAGAGTAACAAGAGAACCCACTTGTAGTACAACTAAGAGTAACAAGAGAACCCACCTCTAGTACAGCTAAGAGTAACAAGAGAACCCACCTCTAGTACAGCTAAGAGTAACAAGAGAACCCACCTCTAGTACAGCTAAGAGTAACAAGAGAACCCACCTCTAGTACAGCTAAGAGTAACAAGAGAACCCACCTCTAGTACAGCTAAGAGTAACAAGAGAACCCACCTCTAGTACAGCTAAGAGTAACAAGAGAACCCACCTCTAGTACAGCTAAGAGTAACAAGAGAACCCACCTCTAGTACAGCTAAGAGCAGAGGTTGTTGTGCAATCAATACTTTGCATTCATGGTTTGCTTTAATCTTCTCAGTCAGTCGGTTGCATAAGCTCTCAGCTTCTGTAAAAGATTGTTATAAAGTTACATAGGCCATTAAAAAATAACAGTAAAATACGCCATAAAATTAAATTAAACTTGATACATTACAATCACTTTCAGCAGTGGTTGATGCTGTTGACAGTCTGATAGCTCCATGTCCCACCATCAAGTGGCATGTCTTAGACAACAAAGTGCAGTCTGTTCACATCTATGCATATAATGTCCATCCATATTTCTTTATTATATCTGCATTTTGTAAGTTCATAAGCTAAATATTACAATTCAAGTACATTATACCCTATAAATGAAAAACAATTATTTTTCAAAAACAACTATTTTTCAAAGGCACTAAAGTTAACAAATAATGCATTCATAAACAATTTCTCTCTCATAAGTGCTAGTTTTGCATGCAAAGATTATACACACAATACACAGGGTAACCACAGACTTACCACTCATTCAACGGTCCTTATATATTCTAGTCTTACCTGAAAAGATTGTGTGTGTGTGCAAAAATGGTGCATGCATGCATATGTGCGTGCGTGTGAATGTAATAACATGCTGCTATTTTCAGCAGTTTTGTATGTTGCTGAGATTTTTTTAATTACTTATTCATTGTTTTCTTGGCAGCAATTATTATTAAATGACTTGTGTATTACTTGGCAGATACGCCTGTAGATAAAAACTGGTTAACCCATCTTTTAAGACCACCGACATTTTTTTCATCTTGGACAGCCCACAGCAACGACTGCATGCAACAAACCTGATTCGTCTTGGACAACCCACAGCAACGACTGCATGCAACAAACCTGATTCGTCTTGGACAGCCCACAGCAACGACTGCATGCAACAAACCTGATTCATCTTGGACAGCCCACAGCAACGACTGCATGCAACAAACCTGATTCGTCTTGGACAGCCCACAGCAACGACTGCATGCAACAAACCTGATTCATCTTGGACAGCCCGCAGCAACGACTGCATGCAACAAACCTGATTCATCTTGGACGGCCCACAGCAACGACTGCATGCAACAAACCTGATTCGTCTTGGACAGCACACAGCAACGACTGCATGCAACAAACCTGATTCATCTTGGACAGCCCACAGCAACGACTGCATGCAACAAACCTGATTCATCTTGGACAGGACAGCACACAGCAACAACTGCATGCAACAAACCTGATTCATCTTGGACAGCCCACAGCAACAACTGCATGCAAGCCACGTTGCTCTGGATGGTGTATGCGAGTCTGGTGGCTGTGTGCCGGTCTGTCTTCTGGGCCACGGCCGGCTCCTTCTGCAGTGTGGTCTGGCCGTCCTGGTACATGCGTGTCACCAGAGACTGCACGTCTGTCCTCAGCTGGCTCATCACACCTGCAGGGACAACACTCGTAGCAGCAGTGGACGGCGGTTTACTTTTGACTTTTCAGTGGAGGTTAGCAAACTGGGGTGTGATTGGAAAACACTTGGAAGACAAGGAGTGAATCTGAAGTGCAACATGTTTTCATACTGATGAGATGTTCTGGCAGTTTTACATCCATTATGTTGTACATGCATCCACGTCTGAGGAATATAGATACAATGTATATAGAACAGTTTAACCAAATCCTCAAGGATCTCAACATGTTCCTAAATATTGACTGCCTACAATTATATTAACTGGTCATAGATACATGTTTAATAGTAAATGTTTAAAACAACTTTTAAAAATTACTTAGATGCAGTGTTTAGAGAAAACACAGTATCTGCAACAATATTAGGACAATCAAAATGCCTGATAACCCAGACAAACAATGTGGCAGACTGGCAGATGTGTGCAGTTATGTAAGATGTGTGTGAACTGTGAGGTAGCAATGATGAGACATACACTTACTTGTGTTGTGTAAGATGTGTGTGAACTGTGAGGTAGCAATGATGAGACATACACTTACTTGTGTTGTGTAAGATGTATGTGAACTGTGAGGTAGCAATGATGAGACATACACTTACTTGTGTTGTGTGTGATGTTTGTGAACTGTGAGGTAGCAATGATGAGACATACACTTACTTGTGTTGTGTAAGATGTATGTGAACTGTGAGGTAGCAATGATGAGACATACACTTACTTGTGTTGTGTAAGATGTATGTGAACTGTGAGGTAGCAATGATGAGACATACACTTACTTGTGTTGTGTGTGATGTTTGTGAACTGTGAGGTAGCAATGATGAGACATACACTTACTTGTGTTGTGTAAGATGTATGTGAACTGTGAGGTAGCAATGATGAGACATGCACTTACTTGTGTTGTGTAAAATGTATGTGAACTGTGAAGTAGCAATGATGAGACATGCACTTACTTGTGTTGTGTAAAATGTATGTGAACTGTGAAGTAGCAATGATGAGACATACACTTACTTGTGTTGTGTAAGATGTATGTGAACTGTGAAGTAGCAATGATGAGACATGCACTTACTTGTGTTGTGTAAAATGTATGTGAACTGTGAGGTAGCAATGATGAGACATGCACTTACTTGTGTTGTGTGTGATGTATGTGAACTGTGAAGTAGCAATGATGAGACATACACTTACTTGTGTTGTGTAAGATGTATGTGAACTGTGAAGTAGCAATGATGAGACATACACTTACTTGTCTTGTGTGTGATTTATGTGAACTATGAAGTAGCAATGATGAGACATACACTTACTTGTGTTGTTTAAGATGTATGTGAACTGTGAAGTAGCAATGATGAGACATACACTTACTTGTGTTGTGTAAGATGTATGTGAACTGTGAAGTAGCAATGATGAGACATACACTTACTTGTGTTGTTTGTGATGTATGTGAACTATGAAGTAGCAATGATGAGACATACACTTACTTGTGTTGTGTAAGATGTATGTGAACTGTGAGGTAGCAATGATGAGACATACACTTACTTGTGTTGTGTAAGATGTATGTGAACTGTGAGGTAGCAATGATGAGACATACACTTACTTGTGTTTGCAAGATGTTTGTGAACTGTGAGGTAGCAATGATGAGACATACACTTACTTGTGTTGTGTAAGATGTATGTGAACTGTGAGGTAGCAATGATGAGACATGCACTTACTTGTGTTGTGTAAGATGTATGTGAACTGTGAAGTAGCAATGATGAGACATACACTTACTTGTGTTGTGTGTGATGTATGTGAACTGTGAAGTAGCAATGATGAGACATACACTTACTTGTGTTGTGTAAGATGTATGTGAACTGTGAAGTAGCAATGATGAGACATACACTTACTTGTGTTGTGTGTGATTTATGTGAACTATGAAGTAGCAATGATGAGACATACACTTACTTGTGTTGTGTAAGATGTATGTGAACTGTGAAGTAGCAATGATGAGACATACACTTACTTGTGTTGTGTAAGATGTATGTGAACTGTGAAGTAGCAATGATGAGACATACACTTACTTGTGTTGTTTGTGATGTATGTGAACTATGAAGTAGCAATGATGAGACATACACTTACTTGTGTTGTGTAAGATGTATGTGAACTGTGAGGTAGCAATGATGAGACATACACTTACTTGTGTTTGCAAGATGTTTGTGAACTGTGAGGTAGCAATGATGAGACATACACTTACTTGTGTTGTGTAAGATGTATGTGAACTGTGAGGTAGCAATGATGAGACATACACTTACTTGTGTTGTGTGTGATGTTTGTGAACTGTGAGGTAGCAATGATGAGACATACACTTACTTGTGTTGTGTAAGATGTATGTGAACTGTGAGGTAGCAATGATGAGACATGCACTTACTTGTGTTGTGTAAAATGTATGTGAACTGTGAAGTAGCAATGATGAGACATGCACTTACTTGTGTTGTGTAAAATGTATGTGAACTGTGAGGTAGCAATGATGAGACATGCACTTACTTGTGTTGTGTAAGATGTATGTGAACTGTGAAGTAGCAATGATGAGACATACACTTACTTGTGTTGTGTGTGATGTATGTGAACTGTGAAGTAGCAATGATGAGACATACACTTACTTGTGTTGTGTAAGATGTATGTGAACTGTGAAGTAGCAATGATGAGACATACACTTACTTGTGTTGTGTGTGATTTATGTGAACTATGAAGTAGCAATGAGGAGACATACACTTACTTGTGTTGTGTAAGATGTATGTGAACTGTGAAGTAGCAATGATGAGACATACACTTACTTGTGTTGTGTAAGATGTATGTGAACTGTGAAGTAGCAATGATGAGACATACACTTACTTGTGTTGTTTGTGATGTATGTGAACTATGAAGTAGCAATGATGAGACATACACTTACTTGTGTTGTGTAAGATGTATGTGAACTGTGAGGTAGCAATGATGAGACATACACTTACTTGTGTTGTGTAAGATGTATGTGAACTGTGAAGTAGCAATAATGAGACATACACTTACATGTGTTGTGTAAGATGTATGTGAACTGTGAAGTAGCAATGATGAGACATACACTTACTTGTGTTGTGTAAGATGTATGTGAACTGTGAAGTAGCAATGATGAGACATACACTTACATGTGTTGTGTAAGATGTATGTGAACTGTGAAGTAGCAATGATGAGACATACACTTACTTGTGTTGTGTAAGATGTATGTGAACTGTGAGGTAGCAATGATGAGACATACACTTACATGTGTTGTGTAAGATGTCTCTGAGAAGACAAACCATCACAAGACTGATCACATCACTGAATGTCTTGTATGGCAAGTACACGTTAGCTTTTGCATTCTGTATCTACAAAACAACAACCATTCTACATGTGGTGTGAGAAACTGCTTCCAACTATTGCATTGTGTGATTAATGTCCTACTGAATTCTTTCACAGAAGTTGATGTTCTCTTAATATGTGCATGTTTGTGAAGTGCAAAGTAATGTCAGTTTCACTGGAAGACTCCCGCAAATCTACAACATCTGGGTTTGGTAAATTGGTTTTATTTCTGGCTGTTCTGTATCTCCTCACAATGCCAGTGAACTAATGACACTGGAGTGAGAGACTGAGTCAATCACAATGCTTACCAACACACACAACCAGCGATGCAGACAAGAAACTAACCATCTCCGTACGGCATGCCGATATAGTGGTGCCACCATTTGTGACACTTGTGTATAGCTGGCCGCTTTTCAGGGTTTGGCAAGCTTCGCCATTCAAAGTGTTTTAACTCATAATTTTCCACTATGTGGAGCCACGATGAATATATTACGTATTTAATCATTGTTGTAGTTTATTATTGCTCACCAATAGTTTATTGACATTTTTCCGTTTTTGAAGATGGATTATGTGAACCTGCGGTGGCTAGTGACTTGCCATCATTTGTTTTGGATTGTTTGTTTGATAGTTTTTGCGAAGAAACTGTATCAGATGATGATGATGTTAGAAACTACGACAATATTGGAAACTTAGCAATGAAACTGACCATGACAGCGGGAATAATTTTGATCGATACTCAGACACCAGTGATGATAAAAAGTTACAGCATGAAACTCAGTGATCACAACAGATCGGGACTGTAGGACTGAAATGGCTCAAATGTAGCCTGAACTGGAGTTATTTAAATCACATCTTACTTTGATGACTGAACATTGAAACCAGTCTAATAAATATCTACCCCTTGCCTGTCATTGACTCTGTTTATTAGCTTAAGAGGAGCTCCTTGAGTATCACCCATTGTATACGTTCCTCTAAACGTTCCAGTCTTGTAGAACAAAGTGCAATCCATTCAAATCTGTACAAATATTGTCCATCTATACATCTACTCTACATGTGCATGTTTATAAGTGTATGTAATTTACTAAATATTACTGTAAGTGAAAAACTTATTCTTCTTAACATAGGTCTTAAATATGTCAGCCTCTGTCACCAAGGTCTTAAACATGTCACCCTCTGTCACCAAGGCTCAACCTGACACATACAAAATAAATGCTAAGTTCAAGTTTTACATGTAAACATGATGTTAGTTGTGTAATCACACATCATGTAGATGCTGCTTCTGTTCGTGCAAAGGATCTATGACCGTGTCCTCTTTTTAACTTACAAGAGCCAAACAGCAACACATTAATTTTGTTGTACAAGATTAAAAGGAGATTTTTTTATTATATTTGATGTATTATATCTGGTGAATTGTTAGTGATAATAAAACATTTTTGTCTTGATGTCTTAATCAATGGAATGTATTCCTTTTTGCAATACATTATTTGCATTTATGGTTAAAAACCCACTTGACACTTGAAAGCCAGATTTTCTGAGACCCTTCGATTTGCATATAGATCTACTGTTTTGGCGTTTCTGAAATTTAACATGTATGGTGCAAAGTGTGTTGAATGACCATTACAGATAAACAGATCTTGCTCCTGTCATAACAATGTATTGGTAAGAAAATGCCTACTCACAGCATGGACAGAGTGGCAGGCTTTGTCCAAGTAGCTCAGTGTTGTCTTACTCACTTGTGTCTTCGTCTAAAACACCAGTGTCAATTAGAATACTAACTGCTGAAATACACCAACCTGAGAAATCCAAGAAGACGGGTAACAGTGGGACCCATCTACACTCTTCAGCACCATTAGGCAGACATTTACATCAACTACTTATTTAAATATGTGATTAGATTCTGAATTCAATATAACTTTTTTCACAAAGCATACAAAGGAGATCATTACAGAAATCTCACCAAGACAATATCTTTAATTTCAAAGTGCGAAAGAAAATAGTAATTTTGAGTCATGCATCACTCACAATAGGAACTACTTAATCATACTCATATGTTTTTCAGGAACAGTGACAATTAATTGCAATAACAAATAAGCAGGTTGAATAGTTGTGTGTGAGAAAGCAATATTAGATGAGGTGACTGATAGACACAGTCTTATTTAACACACAGACTGAGGCTGACACTGGGGTTGATATGTGACCAAATAAGTACCTGGTTCACTTGTAGTTGTACTATCTCAACAACTGAACTATCTGTTTGAGCTGAAGTGCAGTGTAACTTACCAACTGAACTATCTGTTTGAGCTGAAGTGCAGTGTAACTCACCAACTGAACTATCTGTTTGAGCTGAAGTGCAGTGTAACTCACCAACTGAACTATCTGTTTCAGCTGAAGTGCAGTGTAACTTACCAACTGAACTATCTGTTTGAGCTGAAGTGCAGTGTAACTCACCAACTGAACTATCTGTTTGAGCTGAAGTGCAGTGTAACTTACCAACTGAACTATCTGTTTGAGCTGAAGTGCAGTGTAACTCACCAACTGAACTATCTGTTTGAGCTGAAGTGCAGTGTAACTTACCAACTGAACTATCTGTTTGAGCTGAAGTGCAGTGTAACTCACCAACTGAACTATCTGTTTGAGCTGAAGTGCAGTGTAACTTACCAACTGAACTATCTGTTTGAGCTGAAGTGCAGTGTAACTCACCAACTGAACTATCTGTTTGAGCTGAAGTGCAGTGTAACTTACCAACTGAACTATCTGTTAAGCTGAAGTGCAGTGTAACTCACCAACTGAACTATCTGTTAAGCTGAAGTGCAGTGTAACTCACCAACTGAACTATCTGTTTGAGCTGAAGTGCAGTGTAACTCACCAACTGAACTATCTGTTTGAGCTGAAGTGCAGTGTAACTTACCAACTGAACTATCTGTTTGAGCTGAAGTGCAGTGTAACTCACCCACTGAACTATCTGTATAAACTGGAGTGCAGTGTAACTTACCAACTGAACTATCTGTTTGAGCTGAAATGCAGTGTAACTTACCAACTGAACTATCTGTTTGAGCTGAAGTGCAGTGTAACTCACCAACTGAACTATCAGTTAAGCTGAAGTGCAGTGTAACTCACCAACTGAACTATCTGTTAAGCTGAAATGCAGTGTAACTTATCAACTGAACTATCTGTTAAGCTGAAGTGCAGTGTAACTTATCAACTGAACTATCTGTTAAGCTGAAATGCAGTGTAACTTACCAACTGAACTATCTGTTAAGCTGAAGTGCAGTGTAACTCACCAACTGAACTATCTGTTAAGCTGAAGTGCAGTGCAACTCACCAACTGAACTATCTGTTTGAGCTGAAGTGCAGTGTAACTTACCAACTGAACTATCTGTTTGAGCTGAAGTGCAGTGTAACTCACCAACTGAACTATCTGTTTGAGCTGAAGTGCAGTGTAACTCACCAACTGAACTATCAGTTAAGCTGAAGTGCAGTGTAACTCACCAACTGAACTATCTGTTAAGCTGAAATGCAGTGTAACTTATCAACTGAACTATCTGTTAAGCTGAAGTGCAGTGTAACTCACCAACTGAACTATCTGTTAAGCTGAAGTGCAGTGTAACTCACCAACTGAACTATCTGTTAAGCTGAAATGCAGTGTAACTTACCAACTGAACTATCTGTTAAGCTGAAGTGCAGTGTAACTTACCAACTGAACTATCTGTTAAGCTGATGTGCAGTGTAACTCACCAATTGAACTATCTGTTAAGCTAAAGTGCAGTGTAACTTACCAACTGAACTATCTGTTAAGCTGAAGTGCAGTGTAACTCACCAACTGAACTATCTGTTTGAGCTGAAGTGCAGTGTAACTCACCAACTGAACTATCTGTTTGAGCTGAAGTGCAGTGTAACTTACCAACTGAACTATCTGTTTGAGCTGAAGTGCAGTGTAACTCACCCACTGAACTATCTGTATAAACTGGAGTGCAGTGTAACTTACCAACTGAACTATCTGTTTGAGCTGAAGTGCAGTGTAACTTACCAACTGAACTATCTGTTTGAGCTGAAGTGCAGTGTAACTCACCAACTGAACTATCAGTTAAGCTGAAGTGCAGTGTAACTCACCAACTGAACTATCTGTTAAGCTGAAATGCAGTGTCACTTATCAACTGAACTATCTGTTAAGCTGAAGTGCAGTGTAACTTATCAACTGAACTATCTGTTAAGCTGAAATGCAGTGTAACTTACCAACTGAACTATCTGTTAAGCTGAAGTGCAGTGTAACTCACCAACTGAACTATCTGTTAAGCTGAAGTGCAGTGTAACTCACCAACTGAACTATCTGTTTGAGCTGAAGTGCAGTGTAACTTACCAACTGAACTATCTGTTTGAGCTGAAGTGCAGTGTAACTCACCAACTGAACTATCTGTTTGAGCTGAAGTGCAGTGTAACTCACCAACTGAACTATCAGTTAAGCTGAAGTGCAGTGTAACTCACCAACTGAACTATCTGTTAAGCTGAAATGCAGTGTAACTTATCAACTGAACTATCTGTTAAGCTGAAGTGCAGTGTAACTTATCAACTGAACTATCTGTTAAGCTGAAATGCAGTGTAACTTACCAACTGAACTATCTGTTAAGCTGAAGTGCAGTGTAACTCACCAACTGAACTATCTGTTAAGCTGAAGTGCAGTGTAACTCACCAACTGAACTATCTGTTTGAGCTGAAGTGCAGTGTAACTCACCAACTGAACTATCTGTTTGAGCTGAAGTGCAGTGTAACTTACCAACTGAACTATCTGTTTGAGCTGAAGTGCAGTGTAACTCACCCACTGAACTATCTGTATAAACTGGAGTGCAGTGTAACTTACCAACTGAACTATCTGTTTGAGCTGAAGTGCAGTGTAACTCACCCACTGAACTATCTGTATAAACTGGAGTGCAGTGTAACTTACCAACTGAACTATCTGTTTGAGCTGAAGTGCAGTGTAACTTACCAACTGAACTATCTGTTAAGCTGATGTGCAGTGTAACTTATCAACTGAACTATCTGTTAAGCTGAAGTGCAGTGTAACTTATCAACTGAACTATCTGTTAAGCTGAAATGCAGTGTAACTTACCAACTGAACTATCTGTTAAGCTGAAGTGCAGTGTAACTCACCAACTGAACTATCTGTTAAGCTGAAGTGCAGTGTAACTCACCAACTGAACTATCTGTTAAGCTGAAATGCAGTGTAACTTACCAACTGAACTATCTGTTAAGCTGAAGTGCAGTGTAACTTACCAACTGAACTATCTGTTAAGCTGATGTGCAGTGTAACTCACCAATTGAACTATCTGTTAAGCTGAAGTGCAGTGTAACTTACCAACTGAACTATCTGTTAAGCTGAAGTGCAGTGTAACTCACCAACTGAACTATCTGTTAAGCTGAAGTGCAGTGTAACTTACCAACTGAACTATCTGTTAAGCTGAAGTGCAGTGTAACTCACCAACTGAACTATCTGTTAAGCTGAAGTGCAGTGTAACTCACCAACTGAACTATCTGTTTGAGCTGTGCTGCAGTGAAGAGAAGGTGGGTAGCGCGCTCTGTCACACGCATGTCCCTTGTCTCCTCACGGGAGAAACTTGAGCCAACCTTATTGAAGTAATAGTCTGCGTCCTTGTTGCGACTGGCGTGGTTGTCACAAGGGCCACTGCCCAGCAAGAGCTGTCTGCCTTCTCCACCCATCTTGCCCACAATGTTATGTGACAGAGCTCGTGGGATGACGCAGCGGAACTTGGAGAATGACTTCCTTGGTGGCGCCGCCTTGGTGGCGTGGAGGGTGTGGGGCGAGGCGAGGTGGACAGGGAACAGGCGACAGACGAGGGGCACATCGTCGCTGGTGACACGCCCCAGCGCCCTCACCAGGCCGATCAGTATTGGCACTTTGAACACGCATAACTGCTCTGAAACCACACATAACAAACATGGCATTTACACACAGGCACAGTCTTATGAACAGTCTAACCATAATCAATGTACTGGCGTGCTTTTCGAACATCATTTTCAATTCAAGGATACCTCTGCAACACCTGCCGTGTTGTCTAAATAGCCCATAGGTCAAGGGTCACTCTAAGGTTTGTGGTTCATATCAGCCATTAGTCGGGAACTTGGACATGATACTAAAATGTTTAGTTTCTAGAGAAGTTAACAGTTCAGGCAGAAACTGGCAACATTTTCAGTGACATGGACAGTGTACATGTGTGCATGTATGTACTTGTACTGCATGCAGTGGGTGGGCTCATGGTATATACATAAATATACAGGCACAGTTGTTGCTTTAAAAACTCCTGTTCTAAGAATGTTTTAGAATTACCACCTTCAGGAGTTTTTTTCTTTGGGTCTTCAGTGATCAGACTAAGATCAGTAAATAATTTCAGTTGAGTTCTCACAATCTGCAAAATAAACCAATTATTAATTAAATTAAATTAAATTTACTGTGTGTGTGTGTGTGTGTGTGTGTGTGTGTGTGTGTGTGTGTGTGTGTGTGTGTATGCATGTATGTATGTATGTATCATAGGTAAAGTGTGTTTTACAAACTTTTGAGTTTTTTATACATTATAACTAGCATTTCACTGTACGGGCATTCAAATAAATCAAGAATTTACATGACCATCTTCGATTTTAATGAAATTTGGTGTGTTGGTTTATGACCATGAGTCTATGCGTACCATGCGACGAATTGTTGTCTAAACAGGTAGACAATTCTATTAGCTTTAAAATGACACCAACATCATATCTGTAGGTCACCTAGAAGTGGAGTTATGACACCTGGAAGGTCGTCAGGTATCAAGGTTGGGTCAACGTTTGATGACCTCTATTTCTGGACCTGAAGGTCAGATTAACATAAAAATTGGTGGGATGCAGACTCATGATCATAAACCAACACACCAAATTCCATCAAAAATGAAGACGGTCATGATAATTTCACCCTGTTTTTGATTGATTTGACATGGAAGGCCCCTATAGCTAACAGACAGCATAAATTTATCATTATATGAATCACACACAAACAGAACTGAAAAATTAAACTGAGGAATGACCCAGATAAGAAATTGGTAAACTACAGTATATTCATCTGCTGTAAAACTAACATATGACACTCAGATGCATGCATGCTTGTGCACACATGCACGTGCGCATGCAACCACGCAACATGCACACACACACACGTGGAAGAGAGAGGAAACAGTAACTCACTTCCTCCTGCAGACTTTGGTTGATGTGTGCAACATCACTGAGTAGGGTGTTCAGAGAGAAGCTGAAGCACTCACTCACTGGCAGCTCTGAAACAACAACTACACACATAGCACTCACTCATTCACTGGCAGCTCTGAAACAACAACTACACACATAGCACTCACTCACTGGCAGCTCTGAAACAAGAACTACACAAATAGCACTCACTCACTGGCAGCTCTGAAACAAGAACTACACAAATAGCACTCACTCTCTGGTAGCTCTGAAACAACAACTACACACATAGCATTCACTCACTGGCAGCTATGAAACAACAACTACACACATAGCAGCACAGAAACAATACAAACTACTGTAGTAGTACATCAATCACTGTGTACTACAGTGTTTTCTTTCACCCATGCCACATAAACAATTCAATAGAACTGTGATCATCAGGTTATTTTGACTTTCACCTGTTTCTATGTTTTAGAAGATATACAAAAAATAAAAATGTCCTTTGGAATTGACTACCGGGTAAGTGAAAAGCCTAAGGGTCAATGCCCACTTACTGTAGCCACTGGTGCGGTGTGGACCCAGTGTCCACTCAGCCGTGGGCAGTCCGCGCAGCACAGACAGCAGGTAGGGCAGAATCTGCTTGGTGTGCTGTAACACAACACAACAGACCATGCAATTTAGTCATTTAATTCACGCCGTCTCCAAAATGGCATAGGCAAAAACGTTACATTTTCGGTAACACAATCGTACCTAATACAACAGGCCAACCCTAATTTGTTTATATTATAGGTCAGTCATTGAAATCCAACTGTTCTATAGATATTATAATTTTATTATAATAAAGCATTCTTTTAGCGTTGAAATATTTTTATGACCAATATTAGTGAAGTTAAGATTTTTATAGGAACAGTATGGTACAGAGAGTACGGTTAAGTAGAAAGAAATATAAGACAACTAATCAGACAACTGTGACAGTACCTGTAGTTTTGATTCTACAAAGTAGACTCCCAACGCAATGACAGCATCCAAGGCTCTTTGGTCCAGTTGAAGAACTGCATTTTCTGAACTTGGGCACAACAACTGTAGTTTCTTTACCTAAAAATTAACATGTTTTATACATGATCAAAAGGGCAGGCTTATGAGACAATTATTAACATTCAAATAATAGTTTGTGCCATCCCATAAGAAAATTACAACACAACCTTTACGTTTTTGAGGATTCTAATCATTTTCTACTTTGACATTTGTGGTAACTAGTTGCTAACAAATAGAGCACAGCCACAAAACAAACTGATCATCACTGTAATATTTTAATTGGTATGTACACTATTATGAAAATTATTGTACGGATCAAAAAAATTCAAAATATCACTCAGTTTCTAAAAGAACTGGAATTGATCAATTCAATTCTGCTCCAATTCTAGAATGGGAGTGGAAATTGAAGGAAAAACACTGAATACAAGGAATTGGACAGGGAATTAGAATTGAAAGATTTTAAACAATATGAACTAGAGCAGGAATTGACTTTCAATTAAAAAGAATCTTTATTTGTTCATATACCAATAATTTATTAGCCTGCAATGTTATGATTTTTTTTAATCAACTCTTGCATTTGAAGGAACAGAAATTGAGCACCTGGAACAACATTTTAAGTGACTTCATAATAGTGGATAGCTTGTCATGTGAACCTAACCATTTCAATCCCAATTACGCTAATTGACCGGTAGTGCCATCCACTCAGATACAAAGCAGTCTACTTTTATGATAATCAATCTGGAAATTGACCTCATATTACAGTGTTATGAAAACTGCTCTGCTGGGCTGGATTGAGGCAATAAAATATCACACTGTAAAAATGATATACATCAGAGAAGCGTTAATTTTTATAAATATAAATGGTGCACAAGCAAATTAATAGCTTGTGACCATGCCAAAATAAAAATGTTCATCGTTTATCAGTAAATGAAGCTGGCACTGGTGTAGCCAGTTGTTTACTGGCAACAATTTACTAATGTTTTAATGACTTGTGATTCCACGTTAAAGACACCCATGCCTGTGGATGGGTTAAGGTTGGGGTCACTATAATTAACCGACTACTGCAGGGTGGGGTGGATGACACACTGACCTTTACTAGACCACAACTGGACTAGTTATTCGGTAGGTTTACTAGTCTGCCCTTATCTTTACTAGAAATACTAGTGTACGGTCTAGCAGACTAGTGGGTAGTTCTACCCCTGATATTTGTAAAAAAAAAATTATATATGTGAGTATATATATATATATATTCGCCTGTCACACCATATTGGCCCGGGTTCAAGCCCCAGTCACAGCAGTCATAGTTATACTATGCCTGCTGTGACTGGGGGTTGAACCTGGGCCGACGGTGTGACAGGCAGAAATGCTAACTACTACACAACCCTTGCCTTTCACTGCACTATCTGCACCTCTCACCTCGACCAACAACATTTTTAGGACAGTATAATATTTAGAAAACCTTCTTTCTAGACTATGAACACATGCCAACTACCTGTTATGCCAATTTTTTTACTAGCAATTATTTGCGCGGTTCTGGTGCCTCTGGGAGGTGCCTACAGCCCGCGCCATATTTGCAGCGGTAACATCGCGTTGTTTACTTCGACTCGGCGTGTTTTAATTGTTCTAAAACACTAATTAAAGCAATTAAATCTGACTTCTTTGTACCGGAAGTGATGTAGAATCACATTGCGAACACATACACATCGATATAACGTGAAAAAACGGTTTCAAAAGCCCTTCAAAAGGCCGTCATAATTTAGGCCAGTTAAGTATAAGATTACCAATTATTTTCCTAATCCACAGAACAGTGATGGCACTGCTTTGCGAATAATGGGACTTCCCAAATTTCCAGAGCACTGACATCATTGCTCTGCGAATAGCCAGAGGAATGCAAAGTGGCTGGTCACTGGTGACACGCCCAGTTAAACATGATCATGGTGATGATTGTTCAACACTGGACAACAGTGGGGGGAGCTCTTCCTGTGTTTGGTGCAGAGTAAATCAGTAAATACATTAATGTGCACAGAAACCAACTGCCTCCTCATCGTTGGCTTGGTAAAATTCTATGTTCCGTTAATTTTATCGATCGATCTGTCATCTGTCACCAAGTTCAAGTCAATCGCTTTCCTGAGTTTTGGTTTGTAATTTGTTTACAGCGATCTATTGCACCGTAGGTAACTCTTCCACGTTAAAGACATGCGATAATTTGATCATATGATCGTACAATGCAGATCAAATGTGACAACTACCTTGTCCCATGGTGATGGATCTAATTTGGCGAGGGCTCGTGCTAAATGGAGAAGAATATCTAAATGACCAGACTTGTCGCCGCTCGCCATTTTCGGCAACCATACCATCTTCAGCACATGCAGCGGAGTGGTTCGGAACTAGAAAATCCGGGACAAGTTTGTATGTTGATTGCTAGACATTACTGACATTTTATTTTAGACGTCAAATATACATTAAAATAAATAATAATTAATACAGAACTGCTTTCTCTCTCTCTATATATATATATTCGTATTCGTATATATATATATATATATATATATATATATATATATATATATATATATATATATATATATATATATATATATATATATATATATATATATATATATATATATATATATATATATATATATAATATATATATATATATAATGTACAATATGTATTTGTACACTTGTACACAGAACTTCCAAAATGTATATCGGTGTGGAACAAAATTATACTATGTATGTATATTTCGTTAAATGTGTACGCTATTTCGAAACATTTATAACACAATAGTCGTGTGTGCCGTTTGTGGGGCTTGGCTGCGTAAATTAGCCGCGAAGGCGAATATGAGGTGGGCTAAAAAAAAGTGCTGCCACCTGACGCAGTCTGGATAATCGAGGCTAGGTCGCCACCCGAACTTCTCCGTAACGACAACCATTATTGCCAATCTGAGTATATTGATGTGAAAACGTTCGTGTAGGGACGTGGCAGTTGTCAGTTGCCAATTGTACAGTTTACTGTTTTATAATGGGGCTGTGCAAATGCCCCAAAAAGAAAGTGACTAGCTTATTTTGTTTTGAACACAGAGTGAACGTGTGTGAACATTGTTTGGTGTCAAATCACCCTCGAGTAAGTAAAAAATTCAGTGCCTAGCATCTGACTGCAGTGCAGTGTCGACAGTGTAGTGTAGTACTACTGCCACTAGGCGACTAGCCCTAAGTTGTCTGAGTAGAGCGTAGATATAGTAAAGGACTAGAAGTCGGCTTACGGACCTTAGCTAGAGTCTCTTGGCTGTGTCATTGAACACTTAAGTCTTATGCATTCCCAGCCCAGGTATATTTATGTTTTACAAATTATTGTGTTTTGAGACCCAAATAGCGCTCTGATTTTGCCCTTGATTTGTGCAAGCCCAGCGGCCATGTATTACTGTGTGTGGAATGAGCGATAAACAGTTTGTTTATGCTGACCATACCGTCTTTTTGACCTCAAAAGTCCACTAAAATGCGATGGTTATAAACCATAAATATGTGTGAGATGCTGTTGAATGATTAAATTAACAAAGTGAAGTATCAAATGTTGGCAAATATCTATACAGAACTTTATATTGACAACATTGAGGTGGGTCCGAATTCTACATTTAAGTGCCTTTCATTGTGTCCGACCTAGGACTAGAAAACGTCTGATTTGACTACACAACTTCATAAATTATGATGAAGATGTTTTGAGAACACATAAATTTGGTCAAATCCAGACCCATAGATCACAATTTCATTGTTATAACTGTTTATGTGATACCTCATAGTCCTTAGGCTCAGTGTGTTAACCATTAGTTCCATCATTCAACAGCATCCCATATTTTCATAATATCAAAAAATATTGCATCTAAAAAGTGACACACCCAAAATGTGACTGACTTGTGTCAGTCTGCTTTACCACAGTGAGTGATTTCTATATATAGCAGTGTGTGGTTGTTGGATGGGGATTTTTGCTGGTAAACAAATACAATATAGGTACAAAAACAAGAACCAATTTAACTAAATGTATACAGTTAATGTTGTTTGATGAATGAGCTTGACTGACCAACTTCCCTGACGACGACGACGACAACAACAACAACAATCGTCGAAATGAAGCATCGACTAAAGTCGCATGTTTGATGTCTGAAACAGCTTTGGTAGACTTCTTAACTGAGGCAGTTTAAAAAAGTGCATGAAACTCTGAAAACTTGTATAATGCAGTCCCACCTAAACCAATGGAGTGTTTGTGTTTCAGTGTATAGTGCAGTCCTACCTAAACCAATGGTGTGTTTGTGTTTCAGTGTATAGTGCAGTCCTACCTAAACCAATGGTGTGTTTCAGTGTATAGTGCAGTCCTACCTAAACCAATGGTGTGTTTGTGTTTCAGTGTATAGTGCAGTCCTACCTAAACCAATGGTGTGTTTGTGTTTCAGTGTATAGTGCAGTCCTACCTAAACCAATGGTGTGTTTGTGTTTCAGTGTATAGTGCAGTCCCACCTAAACCAATGGTGTGTTTGTGTTTCAGTGCATAGTGCAGTCCCACCTAAACCAATGGTGTGTTTGTGTTTCAGTGCATAGTGCAGTCCCACCTAAACCAATGGTGTGTTTGTGTTTCAGTGCATAGTGCAGTCCCACCTAAACTAATGGTGTGTTTGTGTTTCAGTGTATAGTGCAGTCCCACCTAAACCAATGGTGTGTTTGTGTTTCAGTGTATAGTGCAGTCCCACCTAAACTAATGGTGTGTTTGTGTTTCAGTGCATAGTGCAGTCCTACCTAAACCAATGGTGTGTTTGTGTTTCAGTGTATAGTGCAGTCCTACCTAAACTAATGGTGTGTTTGTGTTTCAGTGTATAGTGCAGTCCTACCTAAACCAATGGTGTGTTTGTGTTTCAGTGTATAGTGCAGTCCTACCTAAACTAATGGTGTGTTTGTGTTTCAGTGCATAGTGCAGTCCTACCTAAACCAATGGTGTGTTTGTGTTTCAGTGTATAGTGCAGTCATACCTAAACCAATGGTGTGTGTGTTTCAGTGTATAGTGCAGTCCTACCTAAACTAATGGTGTGTTTCAGTGTATAGTGCAGTCATACCTAAACTAATGGTGCGTTTGTGTTTCAGTGTGTAGTGCAGTCCTACCTAAACTAATGGTGTGTTTGTGTTTCAGTGCATAGTGCAGTCCTACCTAAACTAACGGTGTGTTTGTGTTTCAGTGCATAGTGCAGTCCTACCTAAACTAATGGTGTGTTTGTGTTTCAGTGCATAGTGCAGTCCTACCTAAACTAACAGTGTGTTTGTGTTTCAGTGCATAGTGCAGTCCTACCTAAACTAACGGTGTGTTTGTGTTTCAGTGCATAGTGCAGTCCTACCTAAACTCACAGTGTGTTTGTGTTTCAGTGCGTAGTGCAGTCCTACCTAAACTAACGGTGTGTTTGTGTTTCAGTGCATAGTGCAGTCCTACCTAAACTAATGGTGTGTTTGTGTTTCAGTGCATAGTGCAGTCCTACCTGCAGTGGCTCCAGGACAGTGACTATGAGCCACTGTGTAAGTTGTGCAACAGAAGTCTGTCAGACGATGGCGCAGGGCCATGTGTCCGCCTTATTTGTTATGGTATGTATTCATTAAATTGCTACATAGTTAACTATTCAAATAACTACTCAAATAACAAGTACACCGTAAACCACATATTGATTAATTGTTTTGTCAGTGCTGTCATATTTAGATTATTATTATATGGCATCTAAATGTAGAACAAATTTTATTTGTTTCAACTTAGTAATAGGCAGGTAATAAAACATCAGTGGACATCATTAACATCTGATTTAGAATGACATGCATGCACACATGCATGTACAGACATGGGATCAAGTTGATTTGTATTTGAAAATATATAAATGCTTTTTGGGGAATGACAAGTTCACCAACAGGTTGAATGGCAAGTGACATACAGCACTACTTGTCACCAACCAAAGTAGCTGCTCTCTTTCATACTACAGTTATGTCAGGATAATAAAATTTCTGCTGAACCAATAACCTTCAGGAATTGGGAGTGTTTTAGTGGAATATCTATTATGGATTTCAATTGCTAAATTGATTGCTGCTGTAGGATCATCAAATGGACATTACATTTTGTTGTTAACTGTGACTAGATGTCTTCCCTGTGGATGTAGCAGGGTTGGGTTCAAATATGTATTTGTATTTAAATACCAACATTTGCTGTATTTGTATTTGAATTAAAAATCACAAAAGGGTGCGTATTTGTATTTGATATTTGGTCTGTACTTAAAAACTATTTGTAAATACTATCAAATACACATAAAAATTACCAACAAAAGGTAAAGCATTGCCTGACATAAACTGACTCAGGAGTCAAGACAGAACGTATTTTGCACCTGGTCAAGACAACAGTGGGCAGATGGCACTGAGAAAGTTGGCCTGCAGTGAAGCTGGTCAAACATTAGCATCACTGAATGAATGGGAAGCCAGTGAAGCTTATCTATATCCATAAAGGCAGGTACTCTCAGGGAATGTGCTTCAAAGAATCCTGCTGTGTAAACAACTAAACACCCTATGAAAAGACAGCTGAAGCCAGGTTTCCTCCAGTGCATGGGAAGAGCTACCCACTAGTAGGTAGTAGGTAGTAGGTACATATACAGACAGTCTAGTAAACCTACCTGCCAATTAATCAACAGCAGTCAATCAAGCCTTTGTAGGAACAGTGACCCTAATCAACTCTAAACATTTTAAAGGACTAATGAACTTTTATCTTTACCAGGCATGGGGTAAAATACATTTGTAAATTATTCGATACTTTCAAGTACTTTTTCAAATACATTGTCAGTATTAACATTTTTGTTTCATGATCACACATAATGCCTGCTAGCCTGATTACGTTTACTGGAAATCACCTTTCACCAAATAATTCTTTTTAACCTTCTATGAAATAAATTTTGCCACAATTTTGAAGTTGCATGTCGGGTTAGGGTTAGACAAAATTCCACCCACTGTCATCCACTTGAACTATAATGGAAAGACAGTTCATGTATTTGAACCGCATTTGAATCAAATTTCAAAAATGGCAATGTATTTGAATTGAAATCTAGAAAAAACAATGTATTTGATTTGGCTGAGTTGATCTAAAAATTTGTATTAGGACCCAACCCAGGGATGTAGTGATACTGTAGTTACTGACTGCAGAACACTGTAGATATCTTCCACTGGGAATGTTGTTGATTGCTGTTGTAGATGTCTTTCCCTTGGAATGTTGTTGTTGATTGCTGTTGTAGTTGTGTTCCACTGGGAATGTTGTTGATTGCTGTTGTAGATTTCTTCCACTGGGGATGTTGTTGATTGCTGTTGTAGATATCTTCCACTGGGAATGTTGTTGATTGCTGTTGTAGATGTCTTTCCCTTAGAATGTTGTTGTTGATTGCTGTTGTAGCTGTCTTCCACTGGGAATGTTGTTTATTGCTGTTGTAGATGTCTTCCACTGGGAATGTTGTTGATTGCTGTTGTAGATGTCTTCCACAGTGGATGTTGTTGATTGTTGTTGTAGATGTCTTCCACTGTGGATGTTGTTGATTGCTGTTGTAGATGTCTTCCACTGGGGCTGTCTGGACCACTATGCGCGTCAGCTGCCCCCCAACACTGCCCCTGCCGGCTACACCTGCCCTCTGTGTAAGAGCTGTGTGTTTCCTGCCAACAATGTTGTGTCGCCCGTGGCTGACACATTGCGAGACCTTCTCTCTAAAGTCAACTGGGCCCGTGCTGGGCTTGGCCTGCCATTGGTGAGCTTTATTTTCTTAAAGCGAAACTTGTATAGCATCTCTCAATATATCAGTTAATAAACACTTCAACTGGATTAATTCAAAGTAAAATATGTCATTACTAGGTTAGCACTGCCGATTGCCAATTAAAGGAACATGCAACCATAGTATTGAAAATGCGTTAAAATCCCCCCAATTCCCACATACCATTCATGATAGAATATTGTAACGCATGTATTTTTTGTTTAATTTTGTAAGAATGTTATACATCATAAAATTAATCTTGAAACGTGCATTTTCACTGACCATGGGCGCTGCCATTGTTGCCCATTTCACGGGGAACTCACGAAGATTAACGCGAGAGAATGCGTGAGTGTGACGTAGGCGGTCCACCACCTCAGCGATATAGGTGTAGCGTAATATGTAAACACTAGCATAGCGACATGAATCGAGTTGTTTTATGAGTCTTGTGATAATGAAATGCTTGAATATCAAGCATGCGGATGTCAAAAGAAGGCAGGAGAAGAGTCCGTGAAAGGAAAGAGATTTGTCCAAATGCCAATAAATTATCTACGAAGCCCGCCATCGAAGCCGAAGGGCGAGTTGGCGATCAAATGGCTCCACAATATAGGTACGAGTCATACAGTGGAAACATTCAATTTCAACCGGAAAATGGTTTGCCAGGACCATGTCACCGTTGATATGGAACACAGGTTGCCGGGATTGGGTGAAAGACGACTGTTGAACGAAGCTACTGTCCCCACTGAATTTGTGCACAGAACGAAAAGTTCGGGGCCGAAGCGAAGGGTCGGTGTTGCACGCGAAGAAGGGTCTCGCTAAAGTAAAGGGACGAACTTAATGTATGCAAATACTATACATGGGGTACTAGAATATCATTCAATGCATTTCCTTTATTATAATAAAAATCAATGATTAGTAAAATATTCATTGCGCGACGGTCGACTGGAATAATTAGTTGGATAAACGATTTGTTTACATATGAAAGTGGGCGATAATAAAAGTTATTAAGCTCCGTCGAACCAACCAAGTTCAAAATGGATTGCGCGATTTCCTTTGTTGCAGTCTCTACTTGAGCATCATTATTCTTTATCCTATTCTTTATGAATGTTTATATTATAAGGGACGGCGTTTTTTTATAGCTGACGCTCTGTAACTAATTAAATGGATGAATATATCTCAGACTCAGTGGGTACGTGAAGAATTCGTTTTGTTTTGCCCACCCGAGGCGCTAGCGGTGGTGGATCTGTGACGTCACACGACCACAGCCGAAATGTCCAAAATGTCAGCCTCCAGGGAGGTTCACTAATTATCCTTAAAAGTTAACAAATCATTTCAGAAAAAAATAACAAAATATGGGATATGATTCAATGAACATTGTTTAATGGTTTAAGCAATTTTTACTTTTTGGGTTGCATGTTCCTTTAAGCCATAGGCAAACTGGTTTGCTGGTTAATGAAAACGTATTTTGATTTATTCACTAAATTTGCTAAATGTTATTTTGGCCATTAATATTGATCTTATCAGCAGTATATGACTGCATTATTCACTACCCTTGCCCTTGAAGTTGCTCAGACAATTACTGATCAAGCAGACCCAATAAACATTCAGCCTGATTTGCAAAGAAGGGTTAACAATAGATTGCTAATCCCCCAGAACACAGACAAAACAATCACAATACTGGGGCTTAATTAATCAGGTGTTGTGTTGCTTGGACAGTGTTACCGTGGAGACCTGTTTGACATGCTGTTGACATTAGTTATTTAGTTATGAGTTTAAGTACAACGCTGTACCTGACAGGTTCCCCAGTATCGCTCAGTACAGACAAAGTCATATGGCCAATAAACGATATTAAATATTCAAACAAATGGTAATATAAGTTACATCTAACTCATGCGTATTTGACAAGTATCACAACCAGCACACAGCATACATGTTAAGTTTCAGAAATGCCAAAACAGTAGATTTATACGTAAATCGGAGGGTTTGAGAAAATCGGGCTTTTATACGTAAATCGGCGGGTCTCGGAAAATCGGGCTTTTATGCGTAAATTGGTTTTTTAACCATATATGCGAATAATATACACTATATTTCACAAAAGGATTACACTCTATTGATTAACACATACAATTGTATTATTACTAACAGTTCACCAGTCATAATACACCATACATAATACAAAAATCCATTATTGTTAATTTAAAAAAAATGTGTTGCGGTTTAGCTCTTGTAACTTAAAAAGAAGAAATGTTCATAAATCAATAAAATTACAATGTTCAGTAATTTATTTGTGTTTTTGACATTCAGGTATAACATTACCACTCAACATTAGCATGTTTGTTCAACTTCTGATATTCATCATATTTTGCAAAGAATCCCTTGCATGAAAAGCAGCAGCATCTACATGATATTTTATTATACAAAATTTATTACATAACTAACTTTATCTTTACATGTAAAACTTGAACATAGCATTTATTATTTGTAACTGTAAGCCAGTCTGAGCCATGGTAACACAGACATGGTTGGGAGACATATTAAAACAAGCATGCATTCGTTTGTTAATAAGAATGTTTTTCATTTACATGTCTAATATACTCAAATAGTAATGCTTAGCAATATGTACATCAACTTTAAAACATGCACATGTAGTGTAGATGTATGGATGGGCATTATTTGTGTAGATATGAACGGATTGAGCTTTGCCCTACAAGACCGGAACGTATACGGTGGGCGATAATAGGGTATCGGAGTTGTTCGTGGTGCTCCCATAATAAAGCTTATAAACAATGTCAACAACAGGCAAGGGGTATGCATTGCACCTAGATATTTATTAGACTGTTTTAGATGTTAAGTCATCAAAGTAAGATGTGATTAAAATAACTCCAATTCAGGGCATTGTTCAATTTGTTGTCCACACCGCAGGCGTCTCTGTTTGTACTTTCAACTTTGTGGGCATTAAATTAGCTCAGTCTCGAACTCGATTGCAATTACTTCAATTACTTTTAACTGGCATTGTCATTGTGAGGTGACACAGAACAATACATGAGACAATATCCAGCCAGAAATAAAACCAGTTATCTACACGCAGCTGGTTAAGTTAGGTAGAATTTGTTTGTTTGGGTTTCATTGAAAACCGGGAGATTTGCTGCTCCCACCGGGAGACCGGGAGATGTAGTACAATACCGGGAGGCTCCCGGCGAAACCGGGAGGCTCCCGGCGAAACATGTATGGCACACAGTAGAAACAGAAACATGCTTGTTAAACCATTTTTTTTTACAAATACCCTATATTTATTGCCTATGTCACCATTAGCATTATGATTACCATTGATTCATTACAATTAATTTCATCCAAGATTGAAAAATAAAAAAATATACTGTGGCTCCATGCTCATCAAATCATGGTCACATATCCTCTAAATGGTATGTTCAATGGTTGTTCAGCCTTTTCAGCTCCATTTCATGCCTCAAAATCTACTAAGTTGAGTCGATGCTTTACAAGGCATCACTTGGTGGAGGTTAGGCTAAATGTTGAATTGTGATGTAGGCAAACCATGACACAACAGAGCCACCTATTCTAGTTGATATTTTTGGTCAGGTACATTTGATCAACTATAGAACATGCACATATATTGTGTATACACGGGCTAAGATTCTCACTGATGACATTTCAGATAGAAGAGCGGGCAGGTCGGGGTGATATGACTGAAAGCACTGCCACTACACCCACCCAGACCAGCAGCGTTCATCAGGTGCCTCACTCGTACGGCACAGCCTCCAATCTCGTACAGGATGTCATCTCTACCGATGAGTCCACACCTTATGCAAGGGCAGACAAGTCTGCTGACTTCTTCTCTAGTTAGTCTACTTTTGTTGTATCTCATATTTGTAATATAAAAATAATTAGGTTGTGATAAGTCAACTTTAGGAGATTGTTTTGCTAACTGAACTTAAAAAAATATTTCCTTGCTAACATTTTTAACAGTTAGAATCTGTATTGTGATAATATTGTTAATCTACAATGTAATGCTATTTACAGATTCATGTTCCTAGAAGGAGCAGCCCTTTTAATAATGCTTATTATATTATATACCCAGTTCCTGTGTAGGCAGATATTTCAAGTGGTATATTTTATTAGGAGTGATATTTGTTTGTTCAGATGGCGGTCATTTGTTTAAAATGCAAAAGTGACAGCATTTTAAAGTTTTGACAAACTTTTTATGTAGCTCCTGAAAAAACCTGTCACATACCATTAGAGTTAGTGAGGTTGGGAGTTTGGGAATCCCTATTCTATAATGACAACAGACACACTGACATGTTATCTATACCATGTTTTTCAAATCCATTTCTGGGTATATTGTTTGTATTATGTGATTGTAGATCCACGCAAGCTATTTGATTCAACAAGGGAAGACCGCTCTCATTTGTTGAATATGTCACATGACCACGATGATGATAAATACAAACGCAGGCCAGCATTTCAATGGTTTGCACGATGGTTCAAGTAAGTTCACATAAGCCAAGTGTCATAAGATCTCATTTTGCAATGCAAACCAAGGAGGCCTTCTCCCAGTTTGGCTGATTCGTCCTACAGCACTTACAAGCACACCATTCTCTCCCGTCACATGTACCAGCACACCATTCTCTGCCGTCACATGTACCAGCACACCATTCTCTCCTGTCACATGTACCAGCACACCATTCTCCCCCGTCACATGTACCAGCACACCATTCTCTCCCGTCACATGTACCAGCACACCATTCTCTCTTGTCACATGTACCAGCACACCATTCTCTCCCGTCACATGTACCAGCACACCATTCTCTCCCGTCATGTGTACCAGCACACCATTCTCTCCCGTCACATGTACCAGCACACCATTCTCTCCCATCACGTGTACCAGCACACCATTCCCTCCCGTCACATGTAGTAGCACACCATTCTCTCCCGTCACATGTACCAGCACACCATTCTCTCCCATCACGTGTACCAGCACACCATTCTCTCCCGTCACATGTACCAGCACACCATTCTCTCCCATCACATGTAGTAGCACACCATTCTCTCCCGTCACATGTACCAGCACACCATTCTCTCCCATCACATGTAGTAGCACACCATTCTCTCCCGTCACATGTACCAGCACACCATTCTCTCCCGTCACATGTACCAGCACACCATTCTCTCCCGTCATGTGTACCAGCACACCATTCTCTCCCGTCACATGTACCAGCACACCATTCTCTCCCGTCACATGTAGTAGCACACCATTCTCTCCCGTCACATGTACCAGCACACCATTCTCTCCTGTCACATGTACCAGCACACCATTCTCTCCCGTCATGTGTACCAGCACACCATTCTCTCCCGTCACATGTACCAGCACACCATTCTCTCCCATCACGTGTACCAGCACACCATTCTCTCCCGTCACATGTAGTAGCACACCATTCTCTCCCGTCACATGTACCAGCACACCATTCTCTCCCGTCACATGTACCAGCACACCATTCTCTCCCGTCACATGTACACCAGCACACCATTCTCTCCCGTCACATGTACCAGCACACCATTCTCTCCCATCACATGTACCAGCACACCATTCTCTCCCGTCACATGTACCAGCACACCATTCTCTCCCGTCACATGTACCAGCACACCATTCTCTCCCATCACATGTACCAGCACACCATTCTCTCCCGTCACATGTAGTAGCACACCATTCTCTCCCATCACATGTACCAGCACACCATTCTCTCCCGTCACATGTACCAGCACACCATTCTCTCCCGTCACATGTAGTAGCACACCATTCTCTCCCGTCACATGTACCAGCACACCATTCTCTCCCGTCACATGTACCAGCACACCATTCTCTCTCGTCACATGTACCAGCACACCATTCTCTCTCGTCACATGTACCAGCACACCATTCTCTCTCGTCACATGTACCAGCACACCATTCTCTCCCATCACATGTACCAGCACACCATTCTCTCTCGTCACATGTACCAGCACACCATTCTCTCTTGTCACATGTACCAGCACACCATTCTCTCTCGTCACATGTACCAGCACACCATTCTCTCTCGTCACATGTACCAGCACACCATTCTCTCCCATCACATGTACAAGCACACCATTCTCTCTCGTCACATGTACCAGCACACCATTCTCTCTCGTCACATGTACCAGCACACCATTCTCTCTCGTCACATGTAGCAGCACACCATTCTCTCCCATCACATGTACAAGCACACCATTCTCTCCCGTCACATGTACAAGCACACCATTCTCTCTCGTCACATGTACCAGCACACCATTCTCTCTTGTCACATGTACCAGCACACCATTCTCTCTCGTCACATGTACCAGCACACCATTCTCTCTCGTCACATGTACCAGCACACCATTCTCTCCCATCACATGTAGTATCAGAGGATATCTTTTAATTAAACCAAATATACTGATAGGGGCATATGCTATGCTGTCCCTTTTGTGCTTGGATTGATGTATACTATGTCATGGGGTTAGTATAGGAAGGACCCTAATGTTGGAATTGATGTTGCAGGTCACAGGGGGGCTTGTGGAGGAAGGACCTTAATGTTGGAATTGATGTTGCAGGTCACAGGGAGGCTTGTGGAGGAAGGACCCTAATGTTGGAATTGATGTTGCAGGTCACAGAGGGGCTTGTGGAGGAAGGATCCTAATGTTGGAATTGATGTTGCAGGTCACAGGGGGGCTTGTGGAGGAAGGACCCTAATGTTGGAATTGATGTTGCAGGTCACAGGGGGGCTTGTGGAGGAAGGACCCTAATGTTGGAATTGATGTTGCAGGTCACAGGGGGGCTTGTTGAGGAAGGACCCTAATGTTGGAATTGATGTTGCAGGTCACAGAGGGGCTTGTTGAGGAAGGATCCTAATGTTGGAATTGATGTTGCAGGTCACAGGAGGGCTTGTTGAGGAAGGACCCTAATGTTGGAATTGATGTTGCAGGTCACAGGGGGGCTTGTGGAGGAAGGACCCTAATGTTGGAATTGATGTTGCAGGTCACAGGGAGGCTTGTGGAGGAAGGACCCTAATGTTGGAATTGATGTTGCAGGTCACAGGGAGGCTTGTGGAGAAAGGACCCTAATGTTGGAATTGATGTTGCAGGTCACAGGGGGGCTTGTGGAGGAAGGACCCTAATGTTGGAATTGATGTTGCAGGTCACAGGGGGGCTTGTTGAGGAAGGACCCTAATGTTGGAATTGATGTTGCAGGTCACAGGGGGGCTTGTTGAGGAAGGACCCTAATGTTGGAATTGATGTTGCAGGTCACAGGGGGCTTGTGGAGGAAGGACCCTAATGTTGGAATTGATGTTGCAGGTCACAGGGAGGCTTGTGGAGGAAGGACCCTAATGTTGGAATTGATGTTGCAGGTCACAGGGGGGCTTGTGGAGGAAGGACCCTAATGTTGGAATTGATGTTGCAGGTCACAGGGGGGCTTGTGGAGGAAGGACCCTAACGCTGGTATGAAAAGATTTATCATTGTGATTGTGCTTGCCCTCCTTGGCTTCCTCACAATTCTTCTCATCATGAGTCGACTTGGGCGGTCAGCGGCAGAGAATGACCCATTCCTTGACCCAATGGCCAACCCTAACATTCGAGTAGATGAGCGGCAGTGACACGCCCACGAGAGGATGTATCACTGTGGCTGGTGTGAGACACTCGCTGTATACAGCACTAGTCTATGTGAGACATTGTACAACCTACAACCTACAATGGTGGCCGGTGAGCTGTCACTGCAAGGCTTGGGTGCTGTAGATACAAGGCCTGGATGATGCACTAGCAAGGCCTGATGAGTGCTGTTGCTCCAAGGCTCATGTACTGTAGCTACAGTGCCTCACTGTAGCTTCAAGGCATGGGTGCTGCAGTTGTATGGCTTAGGTGTTGGTTTATTCCTGCCAGAATAGAACTAGTTATGCCGAGCATAACAAAAGAACAATATGACAGAGAATCATTCTGGCACAGCTTTAGTTTTGTGTTCCAGTCAGTTGTTATTGTTATGATGTTTGTTATATATGAGTGTTACAGCTGCATTCATGGAATTTGTGTCGTCAATATATATACCTGTAAGAAATGTACATTGTATTCATACTTGTGTTGTTGTATAGGCACTAAGTTAGCCTTTGGACAACACAGAATGGGGTATTGGGTGATAATAGAGGTTCGTGAACAACGGGGTTCACATATGGGTGTCCATGAACAACATGAACAAGTCACTGGCCATTCTACCTGGCACTCGCCACCAACTATCATTTAACATGACATTTCCATCTGCCACTGTCATTCCACTTCCATCTCCAAGTATAATTGTACATGGCATTTTAATCTCATTTTAATGTCATTACGCATGTTGCTTCCATCTCTCAGTATCACTCTGTTTGTCATTTCCATTCCGCTGTCATTATGCAATATGCATCACATTTCTATATCCAAGAGTCATATCCGCATGACATTCCACCTCCATATATCATTTTGCTTGACATTTCTCCATATAATTATAATTATGCATGACACTCTCCATATGTTATTTTGTAGTAATTCAACGAACCGTGACTGTATTCTTGTGTGTTCACATCTGGAAGTGAGTTTGTTTGTTGGTGTGATTTTACACTCAACAGAACTTGATAAAGCACGTGCACTTTGTGTCACACAAAAGTTACCCATGTATATACTGTATGCATGTGCTATTTTGAGTAGTTATTTTTAAAATGTTAAAGAAATATTCTGCCTACACTACGCCATCAGTTGTGCTAAAATTATACACGTTGACATACTTTGTAAACCACAAATATTGTATATTCACTGAGACCTTTGTAAATATATTATCTATTGCATTGTGATCGCAGATATTAATTTCATGGCTTGCAGTAGATTTTCTTGTCATTCACATAAACGGATGTTAATATTGCACAATTGTATTCTTTCACTGTTGTAAAATAGTAATAATTTGCGCATAATTCTGGTTGAGTTGATGTGGTGTATGTATATGTTGGGTTTTTATTTTTCATATGTACCCGGTAATGTAGATGAAGAAACTGTCAAGGAAACATCATCATCCATACAAGGGCTTGCAATAAAAGTTGTATCTGGAGTGTCCAGCTGTATAGTGTAGCCTCAAAGATGCTGGCTAAATGACAACAGTTACGGTGACATTTGACCTGCCTATGTTCTTGAAATGTTACAACTCACCTGTATTAGACAGTAATAGTACCATGTATATTGATGTTTTTAGAACACACTCATTAAATATGTTAATTATTTAGACAGTTAAGCAGAATATTTTTTCCATTAAAAAATTATTATAAACATAATGCTTTCGTTGAGTAATGTACCTAATACGAAGTGTGCTGATTGCAAACACATGCCGCTATGCATGCTCAAACATTGTTGGTGACATCACTGCAGCGAATGCTGATGTTGTTACATGAAATTGCAATCATGACGTGTAATACTTTTTATAGATGGTAGTCTAACCTACAGATCTGTCTCAGGGCGTACCTAGGCATTTTCTTTACTTTTAGAATGATTGGTGTTTGGCACAAGGAAATGCTCAACTTTGCAATATACCCATGGCCTAGTATGTGTGCGTGTGTGTATATATATATACCGGGTATATATAATTTTACATATAATTACATATATATAATTAGATGTAAAATTATATATATATAATTAGATGTAAAATTATATATATATAATTAGATGTAAAATTATATATATGTATATATATACATATACATATATACATATATAGTAAGGCCTAACTTCAGGAAATAAAAAGAGGCCTTATTAGGTGAGGGGAATCATCTATAAATGTAGCATGTGAAAAGAAAACATGGGCAGTGAACATTTATTTGTGAACAAACAAGCTGTCAATCTCCTTATGGCAGTCCTGCTGGATTTGCTCTCTGGCTGGTGACAACAGACAGTGTCATCTGATAAGGATTGTTTTTGGCCACTGCGAGTCCAGCAACTCTGCTGTGTGACCATGTAGTAGCCAACACTGATGGGGCTGTCTTCGCCCTCACAGTCACTTGACCTAGTGGTGTCACCTCATCAGTGCCACCCTTGCTGGCTCTAGCTCTGATGACAAACTCTCCCAGTCGTCACTCATGGTTGTATGTTGGTAGAATAGAGAGCAGACCCGTACTGTTACACCCTTGGCCTTATGGTTGCTGGTTGGTTGGCTGCCTGTCACTAGACATCAGTTTCTTGCTGGCACTCGTTGCATTTGAGTTGTGGCCGCCGATTGATTGCTGCTGAGGTGTAGACTTCTGTAGCCATGGTCGTTGGCTGCATTAGCAAGGTAGTTGTTAGTTAGGGGTGGTTTATTTTACTAATGCAGTGAACATATTGTCACATAATTTGGGTGTCCATCGGCATAGGGGCCTTATTTATATGAAGGGGATTACTCTATGTATATATATATATATATATCTACATAAATGTATATATATACACCGGTGTGTATATATATATTACACTGGTATATATATATATTCAGGTGTACATATATATATATATATATATATACACATATATTACAGGATCAAGCATTTGCAATGTTCAGGTGGAATCGGCTCCAAAACCAAAATAATCCTCGGCACACACCAGTTGGCATATTTGTAGATAAAATTATAATCTGTTGTGGCAATTAAAAAAATCTCATTTCAAGAATTTGTAATGTTCATATGACAACAAATTCTTGTGGATATCCAGTGACATGTTTGTAGATAAGATTAGTATATTTATGGTGATATAAAAAGATTACATTCTGTTATTGCAATTTCATGTATGGTCTGAAAAAACAGCACTTGAAAGATGTCAGTGCTTATCCTTGGGGTAGGTTTTGCAACAAACTACCAAAAATCTACTGGAAAATGTCACCAAAATGGATTTGAACAGGGTGACAGAGATGGTTTTAAAATGTGATTTGAATACCAGAATACTATTTTATTAGAATATAATTAAGATTGGGAATTAAAAGGTAAATTTCACTTAGTATTTAAAAGCTGTGAATTTATGTTGTTTAGCAAAATGTTATTTGTAAAATTGAAGTTAATTGAAACAAAATGTTAACTGAATGATCGCTAATTATTAGAAGGTTAATTAAATTTCCAATGTAGGTGATGTTATTTGTTATTGGACATTTCAAAGTTAATTGTAATTCAATTGATTAACAATAATTATAATTACCCCATACTTGCAACTTGGCATCTACCACACAACCCTGTGTACACCACCCACAAACTTTTCACTGTATGCCCATAGCCCAGTAACATTGAACTCAATAAAAACAGGCATATCTTGAGTCCCCACCTTAATGCTGATGGTACCAGTAGGTTATTTTGTATATGCTCCAGGTCTACCGGTAGTATCGCTTAACTGACTGTCGCTCGGTGGCATAACTTTGCTGAGAAAACAGTCTGGTGTCTTTGTCGGTGTTTGAATGTTATCCGTGTGCAGCTAAACAATTCTACCACCTCATGGATTATCCTATTTGAGAAAAAATGGTAAATTTGTTTTGAAAAAAAACTGCAAATCTGATTAAAAGGTATCCTTATTTAGTTTGTTATTTCAAATTTGGCCAAAGTACCAACCAGCGTCTCTACCCTGCCCTGTTGGTTACATCAGCAGCCCATAAATACACCAGGTGGAGTCGAGTGGCTGACAAGTGCTGCCACCTAATGGAGTCTGGTTAATCGAGGCTACACCAGATCCCAGTTGATCCTTAAATCAGCTTAGAAATGATCTTAATGGCATTTTCCACTGGATGACAGTGTAGATCACCCAACCAATCAATTGATTTAAAACACAACACGAGAAGTCAGGTAAATAAGTACTTAATAATTATAAAATTAAATGCAGATGAGTTTTGTAATATTTTACATCGACGCAATGTGAAATAAATGAAGTGATGTTTAGACCTGTAGGCTGAATGTCCAATGGACTTATGGCATCATTCTGTATCTTAGGGTACAACCATTAATGATCTGTAATTGATTCATGAAAAATATTTGATTACCAATTGCAAATTCATTATACAACTCAAAGGACTTTGCCCGTTTTAAATACATTACTATTACCAGGTGCTGTTATATAAGCTGCTGGACATGTTTATTCATTGCTTGCTCCTGTAAGAAGGCCTATCCATCTTTGATAATCTGGTCTGATTTTTTTTAGTTCCAAAAGTAAATGCTAACCGCAGGCTTTCTGTGTTGCTGCACTGATTCTGTGGAATTTGCTCAAAATCATTATACCAAGGATCTTATAGTTGTGAAGCTATAGAACCATTGATTATACTGTGATTTAAAATGAAAGGACAACTTGCTTTAATACCTTGCACATCCACCTTACTTCTGGGAGTATCTGTCCAGCTGTGATAATTTTATTGTTCAGCTTAACTAAACACAACTAGGTGGATAGTACACCTGTAATATAGTCTCACTGGTGGACGTGCTGAACCATTTCCAAACATTGCAGCCTTGATGGAAGTGGTATTAAAAATATTAAGTAATAAATTAATATATAGAATAGATACCCTTGAATAATATTCCAAGAAAAAAATTAAACCTGCCATTGTCATCTAAAATTTTGCAACAACACACAACAAGGGCAGGGTCAGTGATGGTGTTTGTGGGAATAGACGTAGGGAGCGGTGGTCACGCGATAGAGCGCCAGACTGTTAATCGAGGGCACGGTGGTTCAATCCCACCTGCTGTCGTTTTGAAAATTAGCGAATTTTGTTCACCCCACATTTGCCTGTCTTTCGGAAGAGACACTAAAAGCCGGTGGTCCCTTCTGTCTGGTGTCTATGCCAGGGGAAGTAAAAGATCCCACACAGGGGGTAAATGTGTAACCTGTAGTGGACACACTAATTCTAGAGTAGGACAACTCCTGTGTTAGCCCAAGTTTGGGGCTGTTTGGAGGAAACCACCTGAGTGGCCATCTCTACCCCGTCATTGTGAGTCAACCATCTACCTGTTGTATAGGTAACCATTGACCTGTTGTAAGGTAACCACCGACCTGTTGTATAGGTAACCATCGACCTGTTGTATAGGTAACCACCGACCTGTTGTATAGGTAGTCATCGACCTGTTGTATAGGTAACCATCGACCTGTTGTATAGGTAACCATCGACCTGTTGTATAGGTAACCATCGACCTGTTGTATAGGTAGCCATCGACCTGTTGTATAGGTAGCCATCGACCTGTTGTATAGGTAACCATCGACCTGTTGTATATGTAACCATCGACCTGTTGTATAGGTAACCATCGACCTGTTGTATAGGCAACCACCGACCTGTTGTATAGGTAACCATCGACCTGTTGTATAGGTAACCATCGACCTGTTGTATAGGTAACCACCGACCTGTTGTATAGGTAACCACCGACCTGTTGTATAGGGAACCATCGACCTGTTGTATAGGTAACCACCGACCTGTTGTATAGGTAACCATCGACCTGTTGTATAGGTAACCACCGACCTGTTGTATAGGTAACCACCGACCTGTTGTATAGGGAACCATCGACCTGTTGTATAGGTAACCATCGACCTGTTGTGTAGGTAACCATCGACTTGTTGTATAGGTAACCATCGACCTGTTGTATAGGTAACCATCGACCTGTTGCATAGGTAACCATCGACCTGTTGTATAGGTAACCATCGACCTGTTGTGTAGGTAACCATGGACCTGTTGTATAGGTAACCATTGACCTGTTGTATAGGTAACCATCGACCTGTTGTATAGGTAACCATCGACCTGTTGTATAGGTAACCATCGACCTGTTGTATAGGTAACCATCGACCTGTTGTGTAGGTAACCATCGACCTGTTGTGTAGGTAACCACGGACCTGTTGTATAGGTAACCATCGACCTGTTGTATAGGTAACCATCGACATGTTGTTGTTGATTGCTGTTGTAGTTGTGTTCCACTGGGAATGTTGTTGATTGCTGTTGTAGATTTCTTCCACTGGGGATGTTGTTGATTGCTGTTGTAGATATCTTCCACTGGGAATGTTGTTGATTGCTGTTGTAGATGTCTTTCCCTTAGAATGTTGTTGTTGATTGCTGTTGTAGCTGTCTTCCACTGGGAATGTTGTTTATTGCTGTTGTAGATGTCTTCCACTGGGAATGTTGTTGATTGCTGTTGTAGATGTCTTCCACAGTGGATGTTGTTGATTGTTGTTGTAGATGTCTTCCACTGTGGATGTTGTTGATTGCTGTTGTAGATGTCTTCCACTGGGGCTGTCTGGACCACTATGCGCGTCAGCTGCCCCCCAACACTGCCCCTGCCGGCTACACCTGCCCTCTGTGTAAGAGCTGTGTGTTTCCTGCCAACAATGTTGTGTCGCCCGTGGCTGACACATTGCGAGACCTTCTCTCTAAAGTCAACTGGGCCCGTGCTGGGCTTGGCCTGCCATTGGTGAGCTTTATTTTCTTAAAGCGAAACTTGTATAGCATCTCTCAATATATCAGTTAATAAACACTTCAACTGGATTAATTCAAAGTAAAATATGTCATTACTAGGTTAGCACTGCCGATTGCCAATTAAAGGAACATGCAACCATAGTATTGAAAATGCGTTAAAATCCCCCCAATTCCCACATACCATTCATGATAGAATATTGTAACGCATGTATTTTTTGTTTAATTTTGTAAGAATGTTATACATCATAAAATTAATCTTGAAACGTGCATTTTCACTGACCATGGGCGCTGCCATTGTTGCCCATTTCACGGGGAACTCACGAAGATTAACGCGAGAGAATGCGTGAGTGTGACGTAGGCGGTCCACCACCTCAGCGATATAGGTGTAGCGTAATATGTAAACACTAGCATAGCGACATGAATCGAGTTGTTTTATGAGTCTTGTGATAATGAAATGCTTGAATATCAAGCATGCGGATGTCAAAAGAAGGCAGGAGAAGAGTCCGTGAAAGGAAAGAGATTTGTCCAAATGCCAATAAATTATCTACGAAGCCCGCCATCGAAGCCGAAGGGCGAGTTGGCGATCAAATGGCTCCACAATATAGGTACGAGTCATACAGTGGAAACATTCAATTTCAACCGGAAAATGGTTTGCCAGGACCATGTCACCGTTGATATGGAACACAGGTTGCCGGGATTGGGTGAAAGACGACTGTTGAACGAAGCTACTGTCCCCACTGAATTTGTGCACAGAACGAAAAGTTCGGGGCCGAAGCGAAGGGTCGGTGTTGCACGCGAAGAAGGGTCTCGCTAAAGTAAAGGGACGAACTTAATGTATGCAAATACTATACATGGGGTACTAGAATATCATTCAATGCATTTCCTTTATTATAATAAAAATCAATGATTAGTAAAATATTCATTGCGCGACGGTCGACTGGAATAATTAGTTGGATAAACGATTTGTTTACATATGAAAGTGGGCGATAATAAAAGTTATTAAGCTCCGTCGAACCAACCAAGTTCAAAATGGATTGCGCGATTTCCTTTGTTGCAGTCTCTACTTGAGCATCATTATTCTTTATCCTATTCTTTATGAATGTTTATATTATAAGGGACGGCGTTTTTTTATAGCTGACGCTCTGTAACTAATTAAATGGATGAATATATCTCAGACTCAGTGGGTACGTGAAGAATTCGTTTTGTTTTGCCCACCCGAGGCGCTAGCGGTGGTGGATCTGTGACGTCACACGACCACAGCCGAAATGTCCAAAATGTCAGCCTCCAGGGAGGTTCACTAATTATCCTTAAAAGTTAACAAATCATTTCAGAAAAAAATAACAAAATATGGGATATGATTCAATGAACATTGTTTAATGGTTTAAGCAATTTTTACTTTTTGGGTTGCATGTTCCTTTAAGCCATAGGCAAACTGGTTTGCTGGTTAATGAAAACGTATTTTGATTTATTCACTAAATTTGCTAAATGTTATTTTGGCCATTAATATTGATCTTATCAGCAGTATATGACTGCATTATTCACTACCCTTGCCCTTGAAGTTGCTCAGACAATTACTGATCAAGCAGACCCAATAAACATTCAGCCTGATTTGCAAAGAAGGGTTAACAATAGATTGCTAATCCCCCAGAACACAGACAAAACAATCACAATACTGGGGCTTAATTAATCAGGTGTTGTGTTGCTTGGACAGTGTTACCGTGGAGACCTGTTTGACATGCTGTTGACATTAGTTATTTAGTTATGAGTTTAAGTACAACGCTGTACCTGACAGGTTCCCCAGTATCGCTCAGTACAGACAAAGTCATATGGCCAATAAACGATATTAAATATTCAAACAAATGGTAATATAAGTTACATCTAACTCATGCGTATTTGACAAGTATCACAACCAGCACACAGCATACATGTTAAGTTTCAGAAATGCCAAAACAGTAGATTTATACGTAAATCGGAGGGTTTGAGAAAATCGGGCTTTTATACGTAAATCGGCGGGTCTCGGAAAATCGGGCTTTTATGCGTAAATTGGTTTTTTAACCATATATGCGAATAATATACACTATATTTCACAAAAGGATTACACTCTATTGATTAACACATACAATTGTATTATTACTAACAGTTCACCAGTCATAATACACCATACATAATACAAAAATCCATTATTGTTAATTTAAAAAAAATGTGTTGCGGTTTAGCTCTTGTAACTTAAAAAGAAGAAATGTTCATAAATCAATAAAATTACAATGTTCAGTAATTTATTTGTGTTTTTGACATTCAGGTATAACATTACCACTCAACATTAGCATGTTTGTTCAACTTCTGATATTCATCATATTTTGCAAAGAATCCCTTGCATGAAAAGCAGCAGCATCTACATGATATTTTATTATACAAAATTTATTACATAACTAACTTTATCTTTACATGTAAAACTTGAACATAGCATTTATTATTTGTAACTGTAAGCCAGTCTGAGCCATGGTAACACAGACATGGTTGGGAGACATATTAAAACAAGCATGCATTCGTTTGTTAATAAGAATGTTTTTCATTTACATGTCTAATATACTCAAATAGTAATGCTTAGCAATATGTACATCAACTTTAAAACATGCACATGTAGTGTAGATGTATGGATGGGCATTATTTGTGTAGATATGAACGGATTGAGCTTTGCCCTACAAGACCGGAACGTATACGGTGGGCGATAATAGGGTATCGGAGTTGTTCGTGGTGCTCCCATAATAAAGCTTATAAACAATGTCAACAACAGGCAAGGGGTATGCATTGCACCTAGATATTTATTAGACTGTTTTAGATGTTAAGTCATCAAAGTAAGATGTGATTAAAATAACTCCAATTCAGGGCATTGTTCAATTTGTTGTCCACACCGCAGGCGTCTCTGTTTGTACTTTCAACTTTGTGGGCATTAAATTAGCTCAGTCTCGAACTCGATTGCAATTACTTCAATTACTTTTAACTGGCATTGTCATTGTGAGGTGACACAGAACAATACATGAGACAATATCCAGCCAGAAATAAAACCAGTTATCTACACGCAGCTGGTTAAGTTAGGTAGAATTTGTTTGTTTGGGTTTCATTGAAAACCGGGAGATTTGCTGCTCCCACCGGGAGACCGGGAGATGTAGTACAATACCGGGAGGCTCCCGGCGAAACCGGGAGGCTCCCGGCGAAACATGTATGGCACACAGTAGAAACAGAAACATGCTTGTTAAACCATTTTTTTTTACAAATACCCTATATTTATTGCCTATGTCACCATTAGCATTATGATTACCATTGATTCATTACAATTAATTTCATCCAAGATTGAAAAATAAAAAAATATACTGTGGCTCCATGCTCATCAAATCATGGTCACATATCCTCTAAATGGTATGTTCAATGGTTGTTCAGCCTTTTCAGCTCCATTTCATGCCTCAAAATCTACTAAGTTGAGTCGATGCTTTACAAGGCATCACTTGGTGGAGGTTAGGCTAAATGTTGAATTGTGATGTAGGCAAACCATGACACAACAGAGCCACCTATTCTAGTTGATATTTTTGGTCAGGTACATTTGATCAACTATAGAACATGCACATATATTGTGTATACACGGGCTAAGATTCTCACTGATGACATTTCAGATAGAAGAGCGGGCAGGTCGGGGTGATATGACTGAAAGCACTGCCACTACACCCACCCAGACCAGCAGCGTTCATCAGGTGCCTCACTCGTACGGCACAGCCTCCAATCTCGTACAGGATGTCATCTCTACCGATGAGTCCACACCTTATGCAAGGGCAGACAAGTCTGCTGACTTCTTCTCTAGTTAGTCTACTTTTGTTGTATCTCATATTTGTAATATAAAAATAATTAGGTTGTGATAAGTCAACTTTAGGAGATTGTTTTGCTAACTGAACTTAAAAAAATATTTCCTTGCTAACATTTTTAACAGTTAGAATCTGTATTGTGATAATATTGTTAATCTACAATGTAATGCTATTTACAGATTCATGTTCCTAGAAGGAGCAGCCCTTTTAATAATGCTTATTATATTATATACCCAGTTCCTGTGTAGGCAGATATTTCAAGTGGTATATTTTATTAGGAGTGATATTTGTTTGTTCAGATGGCGGTCATTTGTTTAAAATGCAAAAGTGACAGCATTTTAAAGTTTTGACAAACTTTTTATGTAGCTCCTGAAAAAACCTGTCACATACCATTAGAGTTAGTGAGGTTGGGAGTTTGGGAATCCCTATTCTATAATGACAACAGACACACTGACATGTTATCTATACCATGTTTTTCAAATCCATTTCTGGGTATATTGTTTGTATTATGTGATTGTAGATCCACGCAAGCTATTTGATTCAACAAGGGAAGACCGCTCTCATTTGTTGAATATGTCACATGACCACGATGATGATAAATACAAACGCAGGCCAGCATTTCAATGGTTTGCACGATGGTTCAAGTAAGTTCACATAAGCCAAGTGTCATAAGATCTCATTTTGCAATGCAAACCAAGGAGGCCTTCTCCCAGTTTGGCTGATTCGTCCTACAGCACTTACAAGCACACCATTCTCTCCCGTCACATGTACCAGCACACCATTCTCTGCCGTCACATGTACCAGCACACCATTCTCTCCTGTCACATGTACCAGCACACCATTCTCCCCCGTCACATGTACCAGCACACCATTCTCTCCCGTCACATGTACCAGCACACCATTCTCTCTTGTCACATGTACCAGCACACCATTCTCTCCCGTCACATGTACCAGCACACCATTCTCTCCCGTCATGTGTACCAGCACACCATTCTCTCCCGTCACATGTACCAGCACACCATTCTCTCCCATCACGTGTACCAGCACACCATTCCCTCCCGTCACATGTAGTAGCACACCATTCTCTCCCGTCACATGTACCAGCACACCATTCTCTCCCATCACGTGTACCAGCACACCATTCTCTCCCGTCACATGTACCAGCACACCATTCTCTCCCATCACATGTAGTAGCACACCATTCTCTCCCGTCACATGTACCAGCACACCATTCTCTCCCATCACATGTAGTAGCACACCATTCTCTCCCGTCACATGTACCAGCACACCATTCTCTCCCGTCACATGTACCAGCACACCATTCTCTCCCGTCATGTGTACCAGCACACCATTCTCTCCCGTCACATGTACCAGCACACCATTCTCTCCCGTCACATGTAGTAGCACACCATTCTCTCCCGTCACATGTACCAGCACACCATTCTCTCCTGTCACATGTACCAGCACACCATTCTCTCCCGTCATGTGTACCAGCACACCATTCTCTCCCGTCACATGTACCAGCACACCATTCTCTCCCATCACGTGTACCAGCACACCATTCTCTCCCGTCACATGTAGTAGCACACCATTCTCTCCCGTCACATGTACCAGCACACCATTCTCTCCCGTCACATGTACCAGCACACCATTCTCTCCCGTCACATGTACACCAGCACACCATTCTCTCCCGTCACATGTACCAGCACACCATTCTCTCCCATCACATGTACCAGCACACCATTCTCTCCCGTCACATGTACCAGCACACCATTCTCTCCCGTCACATGTACCAGCACACCATTCTCTCCCATCACATGTACCAGCACACCATTCTCTCCCGTCACATGTAGTAGCACACCATTCTCTCCCATCACATGTACCAGCACACCATTCTCTCCCGTCACATGTACCAGCACACCATTCTCTCCCGTCACATGTAGTAGCACACCATTCTCTCCCGTCACATGTACCAGCACACCATTCTCTCCCGTCACATGTACCAGCACACCATTCTCTCTCGTCACATGTACCAGCACACCATTCTCTCTCGTCACATGTACCAGCACACCATTCTCTCTCGTCACATGTACCAGCACACCATTCTCTCCCATCACATGTACCAGCACACCATTCTCTCTCGTCACATGTACCAGCACACCATTCTCTCTTGTCACATGTACCAGCACACCATTCTCTCTCGTCACATGTACCAGCACACCATTCTCTCTCGTCACATGTACCAGCACACCATTCTCTCCCATCACATGTACAAGCACACCATTCTCTCTCGTCACATGTACCAGCACACCATTCTCTCTCGTCACATGTACCAGCACACCATTCTCTCTCGTCACATGTAGCAGCACACCATTCTCTCCCATCACATGTACAAGCACACCATTCTCTCCCGTCACATGTACAAGCACACCATTCTCTCTCGTCACATGTACCAGCACACCATTCTCTCTTGTCACATGTACCAGCACACCATTCTCTCTCGTCACATGTACCAGCACACCATTCTCTCTCGTCACATGTACCAGCACACCATTCTCTCCCATCACATGTAGTATCAGAGGATATCTTTTAATTAAACCAAATATACTGATAGGGGCATATGCTATGCTGTCCCTTTTGTGCTTGGATTGATGTATACTATGTCATGGGGTTAGTATAGGAAGGACCCTAATGTTGGAATTGATGTTGCAGGTCACAGGGGGGCTTGTGGAGGAAGGACCTTAATGTTGGAATTGATGTTGCAGGTCACAGGGAGGCTTGTGGAGGAAGGACCCTAATGTTGGAATTGATGTTGCAGGTCACAGAGGGGCTTGTGGAGGAAGGATCCTAATGTTGGAATTGATGTTGCAGGTCACAGGGGGGCTTGTGGAGGAAGGACCCTAATGTTGGAATTGATGTTGCAGGTCACAGGGGGGCTTGTGGAGGAAGGACCCTAATGTTGGAATTGATGTTGCAGGTCACAGGGGGGCTTGTTGAGGAAGGACCCTAATGTTGGAATTGATGTTGCAGGTCACAGAGGGGCTTGTTGAGGAAGGATCCTAATGTTGGAATTGATGTTGCAGGTCACAGGAGGGCTTGTTGAGGAAGGACCCTAATGTTGGAATTGATGTTGCAGGTCACAGGGGGGCTTGTGGAGGAAGGACCCTAATGTTGGAATTGATGTTGCAGGTCACAGGGAGGCTTGTGGAGGAAGGACCCTAATGTTGGAATTGATGTTGCAGGTCACAGGGAGGCTTGTGGAGAAAGGACCCTAATGTTGGAATTGATGTTGCAGGTCACAGGGGGGCTTGTGGAGGAAGGACCCTAATGTTGGAATTGATGTTGCAGGTCACAGGGGGGCTTGTTGAGGAAGGACCCTAATGTTGGAATTGATGTTGCAGGTCACAGGGGGGCTTGTTGAGGAAGGACCCTAATGTTGGAATTGATGTTGCAGGTCACAGGGGGCTTGTGGAGGAAGGACCCTAATGTTGGAATTGATGTTGCAGGTCACAGGGAGGCTTGTGGAGGAAGGACCCTAATGTTGGAATTGATGTTGCAGGTCACAGGGGGGCTTGTGGAGGAAGGACCCTAATGTTGGAATTGATGTTGCAGGTCACAGGGGGGCTTGTGGAGGAAGGACCCTAACGCTGGTATGAAAAGATTTATCATTGTGATTGTGCTTGCCCTCCTTGGCTTCCTCACAATTCTTCTCATCATGAGTCGACTTGGGCGGTCAGCGGCAGAGAATGACCCATTCCTTGACCCAATGGCCAACCCTAACATTCGAGTAGATGAGCGGCAGTGACACGCCCACGAGAGGATGTATCACTGTGGCTGGTGTGAGACACTCGCTGTATACAGCACTAGTCTATGTGAGACATTGTACAACCTACAACCTACAATGGTGGCCGGTGAGCTGTCACTGCAAGGCTTGGGTGCTGTAGATACAAGGCCTGGATGATGCACTAGCAAGGCCTGATGAGTGCTGTTGCTCCAAGGCTCATGTACTGTAGCTACAGTGCCTCACTGTAGCTTCAAGGCATGGGTGCTGCAGTTGTATGGCTTAGGTGTTGGTTTATTCCTGCCAGAATAGAACTAGTTATGCCGAGCATAACAAAAGAACAATATGACAGAGAATCATTCTGGCACAGCTTTAGTTTTGTGTTCCAGTCAGTTGTTATTGTTATGATGTTTGTTATATATGAGTGTTACAGCTGCATTCATGGAATTTGTGTCGTCAATATATATACCTGTAAGAAATGTACATTGTATTCATACTTGTGTTGTTGTATAGGCACTAAGTTAGCCTTTGGACAACACAGAATGGGGTATTGGGTGATAATAGAGGTTCGTGAACAACGGGGTTCACATATGGGTGTCCATGAACAACATGAACAAGTCACTGGCCATTCTACCTGGCACTCGCCACCAACTATCATTTAACATGACATTTCCATCTGCCACTGTCATTCCACTTCCATCTCCAAGTATAATTGTACATGGCATTTTAATCTCATTTTAATGTCATTACGCATGTTGCTTCCATCTCTCAGTATCACTCTGTTTGTCATTTCCATTCCGCTGTCATTATGCAATATGCATCACATTTCTATATCCAAGAGTCATATCCGCATGACATTCCACCTCCATATATCATTTTGCTTGACATTTCTCCATATAATTATAATTATGCATGACACTCTCCATATGTTATTTTGTAGTAATTCAACGAACCGTGACTGTATTCTTGTGTGTTCACATCTGGAAGTGAGTTTGTTTGTTGGTGTGATTTTACACTCAACAGAACTTGATAAAGCACGTGCACTTTGTGTCACACAAAAGTTACCCATGTATATACTGTATGCATGTGCTATTTTGAGTAGTTATTTTTAAAATGTTAAAGAAATATTCTGCCTACACTACGCCATCAGTTGTGCTAAAATTATACACGTTGACATACTTTGTAAACCACAAATATTGTATATTCACTGAGACCTTTGTAAATATATTATCTATTGCATTGTGATCGCAGATATTAATTTCATGGCTTGCAGTAGATTTTCTTGTCATTCACATAAACGGATGTTAATATTGCACAATTGTATTCTTTCACTGTTGTAAAATAGTAATAATTTGCGCATAATTCTGGTTGAGTTGATGTGGTGTATGTATATGTTGGGTTTTTATTTTTCATATGTACCCGGTAATGTAGATGAAGAAACTGTCAAGGAAACATCATCATCCATACAAGGGCTTGCAATAAAAGTTGTATCTGGAGTGTCCAGCTGTATAGTGTAGCCTCAAAGATGCTGGCTAAATGACAACAGTTACGGTGACATTTGACCTGCCTATGTTCTTGAAATGTTACAACTCACCTGTATTAGACAGTAATAGTACCATGTATATTGATGTTTTTAGAACACACTCATTAAATATGTTAATTATTTAGACAGTTAAGCAGAATATTTTTTCCATTAAAAAATTATTATAAACATAATGCTTTCGTTGAGTAATGTACCTAATACGAAGTGTGCTGATTGCAAACACATGCCGCTATGCATGCTCAAACATTGTTGGTGACATCACTGCAGCGAATGCTGATGTTGTTACATGAAATTGCAATCATGACGTGTAATACTTTTTATAGATGGTAGTCTAACCTACAGATCTGTCTCAGGGCGTACCTAGGCATTTTCTTTACTTTTAGAATGATTGGTGTTTGGCACAAGGAAATGCTCAACTTTGCAATATACCCATGGCCTAGTATGTGTGCGTGTGTGTATATATATATACCGGGTATATATAATTTTACATATAATTACATATATATAATTAGATGTAAAATTATATATATATAATTAGATGTAAAATTATATATATATAATTAGATGTAAAATTATATATATGTATATATATACATATACATATATACATATATAGTAAGGCCTAACTTCAGGAAATAAAAAGAGGCCTTATTAGGTGAGGGGAATCATCTATAAATGTAGCATGTGAAAAGAAAACATGGGCAGTGAACATTTATTTGTGAACAAACAAGCTGTCAATCTCCTTATGGCAGTCCTGCTGGATTTGCTCTCTGGCTGGTGACAACAGACAGTGTCATCTGATAAGGATTGTTTTTGGCCACTGCGAGTCCAGCAACTCTGCTGTGTGACCATGTAGTAGCCAACACTGATGGGGCTGTCTTCGCCCTCACAGTCACTTGACCTAGTGGTGTCACCTCATCAGTGCCACCCTTGCTGGCTCTAGCTCTGATGACAAACTCTCCCAGTCGTCACTCATGGTTGTATGTTGGTAGAATAGAGAGCAGACCCGTACTGTTACACCCTTGGCCTTATGGTTGCTGGTTGGTTGGCTGCCTGTCACTAGACATCAGTTTCTTGCTGGCACTCGTTGCATTTGAGTTGTGGCCGCCGATTGATTGCTGCTGAGGTGTAGACTTCTGTAGCCATGGTCGTTGGCTGCATTAGCAAGGTAGTTGTTAGTTAGGGGTGGTTTATTTTACTAATGCAGTGAACATATTGTCACATAATTTGGGTGTCCATCGGCATAGGGGCCTTATTTATATGAAGGGGATTACTCTATGTATATATATATATATATATCTACATAAATGTATATATATACACCGGTGTGTATATATATATTACACTGGTATATATATATATTCAGGTGTACATATATATATATATATATATATACACATATATTACAGGATCAAGCATTTGCAATGTTCAGGTGGAATCGGCTCCAAAACCAAAATAATCCTCGGCACACACCAGTTGGCATATTTGTAGATAAAATTATAATCTGTTGTGGCAATTAAAAAAATCTCATTTCAAGAATTTGTAATGTTCATATGACAACAAATTCTTGTGGATATCCAGTGACATGTTTGTAGATAAGATTAGTATATTTATGGTGATATAAAAAGATTACATTCTGTTATTGCAATTTCATGTATGGTCTGAAAAAACAGCACTTGAAAGATGTCAGTGCTTATCCTTGGGGTAGGTTTTGCAACAAACTACCAAAAATCTACTGGAAAATGTCACCAAAATGGATTTGAACAGGGTGACAGAGATGGTTTTAAAATGTGATTTGAATACCAGAATACTATTTTATTAGAATATAATTAAGATTGGGAATTAAAAGGTAAATTTCACTTAGTATTTAAAAGCTGTGAATTTATGTTGTTTAGCAAAATGTTATTTGTAAAATTGAAGTTAATTGAAACAAAATGTTAACTGAATGATCGCTAATTATTAGAAGGTTAATTAAATTTCCAATGTAGGTGATGTTATTTGTTATTGGACATTTCAAAGTTAATTGTAATTCAATTGATTAACAATAATTATAATTACCCCATACTTGCAACTTGGCATCTACCACACAACCCTGTGTACACCACCCACAAACTTTTCACTGTATGCCCATAGCCCAGTAACATTGAACTCAATAAAAACAGGCATATCTTGAGTCCCCACCTTAATGCTGATGGTACCAGTAGGTTATTTTGTATATGCTCCAGGTCTACCGGTAGTATCGCTTAACTGACTGTCGCTCGGTGGCATAACTTTGCTGAGAAAACAGTCTGGTGTCTTTGTCGGTGTTTGAATGTTATCCGTGTGCAGCTAAACAATTCTACCACCTCATGGATTATCCTATTTGAGAAAAAATGGTAAATTTGTTTTGAAAAAAAACTGCAAATCTGATTAAAAGGTATCCTTATTTAGTTTGTTATTTCAAATTTGGCCAAAGTACCAACCAGCGTCTCTACCCTGCCCTGTTGGTTACATCAGCAGCCCATAAATACACCAGGTGGAGTCGAGTGGCTGACAAGTGCTGCCACCTAATGGAGTCTGGTTAATCGAGGCTACACCAGATCCCAGTTGATCCTTAAATCAGCTTAGAAATGATCTTAATGGCATTTTCCACTGGATGACAGTGTAGATCACCCAACCAATCAATTGATTTAAAACACAACACGAGAAGTCAGGTAAATAAGTACTTAATAATTATAAAATTAAATGCAGATGAGTTTTGTAATATTTTACATCGACGCAATGTGAAATAAATGAAGTGATGTTTAGACCTGTAGGCTGAATGTCCAATGGACTTATGGCATCATTCTGTATCTTAGGGTACAACCATTAATGATCTGTAATTGATTCATGAAAAATATTTGATTACCAATTGCAAATTCATTATACAACTCAAAGGACTTTGCCCGTTTTAAATACATTACTATTACCAGGTGCTGTTATATAAGCTGCTGGACATGTTTATTCATTGCTTGCTCCTGTAAGAAGGCCTATCCATCTTTGATAATCTGGTCTGATTTTTTTTAGTTCCAAAAGTAAATGCTAACCGCAGGCTTTCTGTGTTGCTGCACTGATTCTGTGGAATTTGCTCAAAATCATTATACCAAGGATCTTATAGTTGTGAAGCTATAGAACCATTGATTATACTGTGATTTAAAATGAAAGGACAACTTGCTTTAATACCTTGCACATCCACCTTACTTCTGGGAGTATCTGTCCAGCTGTGATAATTTTATTGTTCAGCTTAACTAAACACAACTAGGTGGATAGTACACCTGTAATATAGTCTCACTGGTGGACGTGCTGAACCATTTCCAAACATTGCAGCCTTGATGGAAGTGGTATTAAAAATATTAAGTAATAAATTAATATATAGAATAGATACCCTTGAATAATATTCCAAGAAAAAAATTAAACCTGCCATTGTCATCTAAAATTTTGCAACAACACACAACAAGGGCAGGGTCAGTGATGGTGTTTGTGGGAATAGACGTAGGGAGCGGTGGTCACGCGATAGAGCGCCAGACTGTTAATCGAGGGCACGGTGGTTCAATCCCACCTGCTGTCGTTTTGAAAATTAGCGAATTTTGTTCACCCCACATTTGCCTGTCTTTCGGAAGAGACACTAAAAGCCGGTGGTCCCTTCTGTCTGGTGTCTATGCCAGGGGAAGTAAAAGATCCCACACAGGGGGTAAATGTGTAACCTGTAGTGGACACACTAATTCTAGAGTAGGACAACTCCTGTGTTAGCCCAAGTTTGGGGCTGTTTGGAGGAAACCACCTGAGTGGCCATCTCTACCCCGTCATTGTGAGTCAACCATCTACCTGTTGTATAGGTAACCATTGACCTGTTGTAAGGTAACCACCGACCTGTTGTATAGGTAACCATCGACCTGTTGTATAGGTAACCACCGACCTGTTGTATAGGTAGTCATCGACCTGTTGTATAGGTAACCATCGACCTGTTGTATAGGTAACCATCGACCTGTTGTATAGGTAACCATCGACCTGTTGTATAGGTAGCCATCGACCTGTTGTATAGGTAGCCATCGACCTGTTGTATAGGTAACCATCGACCTGTTGTATATGTAACCATCGACCTGTTGTATAGGTAACCATCGACCTGTTGTATAGGCAACCACCGACCTGTTGTATAGGTAACCATCGACCTGTTGTATAGGTAACCATCGACCTGTTGTATAGGTAACCACCGACCTGTTGTATAGGTAACCACCGACCTGTTGTATAGGGAACCATCGACCTGTTGTATAGGTAACCACCGACCTGTTGTATAGGTAACCATCGACCTGTTGTATAGGTAACCACCGACCTGTTGTATAGGTAACCACCGACCTGTTGTATAGGGAACCATCGACCTGTTGTATAGGTAACCATCGACCTGTTGTGTAGGTAACCATCGACTTGTTGTATAGGTAACCATCGACCTGTTGTATAGGTAACCATCGACCTGTTGCATAGGTAACCATCGACCTGTTGTATAGGTAACCATCGACCTGTTGTGTAGGTAACCATGGACCTGTTGTATAGGTAACCATTGACCTGTTGTATAGGTAACCATCGACCTGTTGTATAGGTAACCATCGACCTGTTGTATAGGTAACCATCGACCTGTTGTATAGGTAACCATCGACCTGTTGTGTAGGTAACCATCGACCTGTTGTGTAGGTAACCACGGACCTGTTGTATAGGTAACCATCGACCTGTTGTATAGGTAACCATCGACCTGTTGTATAGGTAACCAGCGACCTGTTGTATAGGTAACCACGGACCTGTTGTATAGGTAACCACCGACCTGTTGTATAGGTAACCATCGACCTGTTGTGTAGGTAACCATCGACTTGTTGTGTAGGTAACCATCGACCTGTTGTATAGGTAACCATCGACCTGTTGCATAGGTAACCATCGACCTGTTGTATAGGTAACCATCGACCTGTTGTGTAGGTAACCACGGACCTGTTGTATAGGTAACCATCGACCTGTTGTATAGGTAACCATCGACCTGTTGTATAGGTAACCATCGACCTGTTGTGTAGGTAACCACGGACCTGTTGTGTAGGTAACCATCGACCTGTTGTATAGGTAACCATCGACCTGTTGTATAGGTAACCATCGACCTGTTGTATAGGTAACCACGGACCTGTTGTATAGGTAACCATCGACCTGTTGTATAGGTAACCATCGACCTGTTGTATAGGTAACCATCGACCTGTTGTGTAGGTAACCACGGACCTGTTGTATAGGTAACCATTGACCTGTTGTATAGGTAACCATCGACCTGTTGTATAGGTAACCATCGACCTGTTGTATAGGTAACCACGGACCTGTTGTATAGGTAACCATCAACCTGTTGTATACGTAACCATCGACCTGTTGTATAGGTAACCATCGACAGACTGGGCCACACACTGCAGTTATTGTAGTGTGGCAGCTTCAATAAAAACAGATGATTACATTTGTCACTTCAATGTCGTTTATAATGATGGCAAGGGTGGCTGCTCACTCATATAAATGATGCATGTTTCATCACAGGTCATGTTTTTGCAGTATCTGGGATGGTTAATTTGTATAAAGCTGGCGATAGTATTGCATAAGAATGTAATGAAAATTATAATAAATACATATAAACCAACCAGTATTATGTGAGTAAATCATTTATTTTCAACAATATTCAACATTACACGTAAAAGTGCGCTGTATGACAAATACAGTGTTGTCTGTGGAAATGACAGAACTAGAGAACTTCTACTCATCAGTGGTTGAGCACAGCCATTGCCAGTGCAGACGATGTGAATAAAATGGTGGTGCCAGAGTCTCAACTTAAAGTCCAGCTGAGAACTTACAGGATTACATCACAGCAAATAGTAGCAGTTAAGAATATTTGTAATGTTACAGTGCTATTCACAGTACAGCATTGTTTGCCTTTACCTTAATAGGGACGTTATAAACTGAAAGAAGTCCTATTGTGTTTGTGCTATTTCATCATATTTTTATATTGGACTTTGTTGATTTTGCATTTTTTATTACATAACAACGGCTAAGCCTATCCATTTGCATCATCCATGTTGCATAAATATGTCATTATTAGTAACCAGGAAGCTAAATAAAGTTCATATAATATTTTGGAGCAACACCCAAAACTGCTGACTGCTCTAGTTATTGTGATAATATATCTTATTACCACTAGAAAATATTGGAAAATAAAAACATTGAAAAGGAAGTAACATTTTAGCAAATTAAATGATAATTTCCTTTAATAATAATTTGAAAACTGCTTCCTTAATACAAGTTGTGTGTGTGGGTGTGTGTGTATAATATATATATCTATATATATATGTATACATATTTTTTAGACATTTTGTAATTTTATAATACATTTTAGTAACACACAACACTGAAACAAGGTATCTCACTAGGTATAGCATTATGTTAAGCATTTACACACATTTAATGTAATATATACATATATATATGGGTATGTAGATATATATATTACATTATTTGTGCGAAAATACTAAACACATTGACCCCGTACACCTGCCACACCTACCATGCTCTAGAGCTGTGTGATCCGAAAATGTATAAAATACAAAATGTTTATAGTGCAACAAACAATTTTAACTCACTGCCTGTGAGCATTGTTTTAAGGTTGCAGATTAAACATTACATGGTGTCTAAGAACTGAATGTGTCGTTTCAGGACATTCACAGTACACATGATTGTCTGTGGACACAGTGTGCTTTCAGGGTGTGCACTAAACATGAGTATCTGTGAACATGGTATGTTCTTTCAGAATGCTCACTGGCTGGTCACTGTCATCATCATAGTCATCGCCATACTGAAACAAACAGAGCAACAGTATTAGTGGAATACCAGTGTCTTGGACCACGGCCATCTGTGTGCACCTTTGTTCACCTGTCTCACTTCTAAGTACACCTGTCTGTACCTGTCACACTTACAGCAACACTGTGTAGCCTGCTATCATCTAAGTACACCTTTCTGTACCTGTCACACTTACAGCAAAACTGTGTAGCCTGCTATCATCTAAGTACACCTTTCTATACCTGTCACACTTACAGCAAAACTGTGTAGTATGCTATCATCTAAGTACACCTTTCTATACCTGTCACACTTACAGCAACACTGTGTAGCCTGCTATCATCTAAGTACACCTTTCTGTACCTGTCACACTTACAGCAAAACTGTGTAGCCTGCTATCATCTAAGTACACCTTTCTATACCTGTCACACTTACAGCAACACTGTGTAGCCTGCTATCATCTAAGTACACCTTTCTGTACCTGTCACACTTACAGCAACACTGTGTAGCCTGCTATCATCTAAGTACACCTTTCTGTACCTGTCACACTGACAGCAACACTGTGTAGCCTGCTATCATCTAAGTAGACCTTTCTGTACCTGTCACACTGACAGCAACACTGTGTAGCCTGCTATCATCTAAGTACACCTTTCTGTACCTGTCACACTGACAGCAACACTGTGTAGCCTGCTATCATCTAAGTAGACCTTTCTGTACCTGTCACACTGACAGCAACACTGTGTAGCCTGCTATCATCTAAGTAGACCTTTCTATACCTGTCACACTTACAGCAACACTGTGTAGCCTGCTATCATCTAAGTACACCTTTCTATACCTGTCACACTTACAGCAACACTGTGTAGCCTGCTATCATCTAAGTACACCTTTCTATACCTGTCACACTTACAGCAACACTGTGTAGCCTGCTATCATCTAAGTACACCTTTCTATACCTGTCACACTTACAGCAACACTGTGTAGCCTGCTATCATCTAAGTACACCTTTCTGTACCTGTCACACTTACAGCAACACTGTGTAGCCTGCTATCATCTAAGTACACCTTTCTGTACCTGTCACACTTACAGCAACACTGTGTAGCCTGCTATCATCTAAGTACACCTTTCTGTACCTGTCACACTTACAGCAACACTGTGTAGCCTGCTATCATCTAAGTACACCTTTCTATACCTGTCACACTTACAGCAACACTGTGTAGCCTGCTATCATCTAAGTACACCTTTCTATACCTGTCACACTTACAGCAACACTGTGTAGCCTGCTATCATCTAAGTACACCTTTCTGTACCTGTCACACTTACAGCAACACTGTGTAGCCTGCTATCATCTAAGTACACCTTTCTATACCTGTCACACTTACGGCAACACTGTTTAGCCTGCTATCATCTAAGTACACCTTTCTGTACCTGTCACACTTACAGCAACACTGTGTAGCCTGCTATCATCTAAGTACACCTTTCTATACCTGTCTCACTTACAGCAACACTGTGTAGCTTGCTATCATCTAAGTACACCTTTCTATACCTGTCTCACTTACGGCAACACTGTGTAGCCTGCTATCATCTAAGTACACCTTTCTATACCTGTCTCACTTACAGCAACACTGTGTAGCCTGCTATCATCTAAGTACACCTTTCTATACCTGTCACACTTACAGCAACACTGTGTAGCCTGCTATCATCTAAGTACACCTTTCTGTACCTGTCACACTGACAGCAACACTGTGTAGCCTGCTATCATCTAAGTACACCTTTCTGTACCTGTCACACTTACAGCAACACTGTGTAGCCTGCTATCATCTAAGTACACCTTTCTGTACCTGTCACACTTACAGCAACACTGTGTAGCCTGCTATCATCTAAGTATACCTTTCTGTACCTGTCACACTTACAGCAACACTGTGTAGCCTGCTATCATCTAAGTACACCTTTCTGTACATGTCTCACTTACAGCAACACTGTGTAGCCTGCTATCATCTAAGTACACCTTTCTATACCTGTCACACTTACAGCAACACTGTGTAGTCTGCTATCATCTAAGTACACCTTTCTGTACCTGTCACACTTACAGCAACACTGTGTAGCCTGCTATCATCTAAGTACACCTTTCTGTACCTGTCACACTTACAGCAACACTGTGTTGCACACTGTCATCTAAGTAGACCTTTCTATACCTGTCACACTTACAGCAACACTGTGTAGCCTGCTATCATCTAAGTATACCTTTCTGTACCTGTCACACTTACAGCAACACTGTGTAGCCTGCTATCATCTAAGTACACCTTTCTATACCTGTCACACTTACAGCAACACTGTGTAGCCCACTGTCATCTAAGTACACCTTTCTATACCTGTCACATTTACAGCAACACTGTGTAGCCTGCTATCATCTAAGTACACCTTTCTATACCTGTCACACTTACGGCAACACTGTGTAGCCTGCTATCATCTAAGTACACCTTTCTACACCTGTCTCACTTACAGCAACACTGTGTAGCTTGCTATCATCTAAGTACACCTTTCTATACCTGTCTCACTTACGGCAACACTGTGTAGCCTGCTATCATCTAAGTACACCTTTCTATACCTGTCTCACTTACAGCAACACTGTGTAGCCTGCTATCATCTAAGTACACCTTTCTATACCTGTCACACTTACAGCAACACTGTGTAGCCTGCTATCATCTAAGTACACCTTTCTGTACCTGTCACACTGACAGCAACACTGTGTAGCCTGCTATCATCTAAGTACACCTTTCTGTACCTGTCACACTGACAGCAACACTGTGTAGCCTGCTATCATCTAAGTACACCTTTCTGTACCTGTCACACTGACAGCAACACTGTGTAGCCTGCTATCATCTAAGTACACCTTTCTGTACCTGTCACACTGACAGCAACACTGTGTAGCCTGCTATCATCTAAGTACACCTTTCTGTACCTGTCACACTTACAGCAACACTGTGTAGCCTGCTATCATCTAAGTACACCTTTCTGTACCTGTCACACTTACAGCAACACTGTGTAGCCTGCTATCATCTAAGTATACCTTTCTGTACCTGTCACACTGACAGCAACACTGTGTAGCCTGCTATCATCTAAGTACACCTTTCTGTACCTGTCACACTTACAGCAACACTGTGTAGCCTGCTATCATCTAAGTACACCTTTCTGTACCTGTCACACTTACAGCAACACTGTGTAGCCTGCTATCATCTAAGTATACCTTTCTGTACCTGTCACACTGACAGCAACACTGTGTAGCCTGCTATCATCTAAGTACACCTTTCTGTACCTGTCACACTTACAGCAACACTGTGTAGCCTGCTATCATCTAAGTACACCTTTCTGTACCTGTCACACTTACAGCAACACTGTGTAGCCTGCTATCATCTAAGTATACCTTTCTGTACCTGTCACACTGACAGCAACACTGTGTAGCCTGCTATCATCTAAGTACACCTTTCTGTACCTGTCACACTTACAGCAACACTGTATAGCCTGCTATCATCTAAGTACACCTTTCTGTACCTGTCACACTTACAGCAACACTGTGTAGCCTGCTATCATCTAAGTACACCTTTCTGTACCTGTCACACTTACAGCAACACTGTGTAGCCTGCTATCATCTAAGTATACCTTTCTGTACCTGTCACACTTACAGCAACACTGTGTAGCCTGCTATCATCTAAGTACACCTTTCTATACCTGTCACACTTACAGCAACACTGTGTAGTCTGCTATCATCTAAGTACACCTTTCTGTACCTGTCACACTTACAGCAACACTGTGTAGCCTGCTATCATCTAAGTACACCTTTCTGTACCTGTCACACTTACAGCAACACTGTGTTGCACACTGTCATCTAAGTAGACCTTTCTATACCTGTCACACTTACAGCAACACTGTGTAGCCTGCTATCATCTAAGTATACCTTTCTGTACCTGTCACACTTACAGCAACACTGTGTAGCCTGCTATCATCTAAGTACACCTTTCTATACCTGTCACACTTACAGCAACACTGTGTAGCCCACTGTCATCTAAGTACACCTTTCTATACCTGTCACACTTACAGCAACACTGTGTAGCCTGCTATCATCTAAGTACACCTTTCTATACCTGTCACACTTACAGCAACACTGTGTAGCCCACTGTCATCTAAGTACACCTTTCTATACCTGTCACACTTACAGCAACACTGTGTAGCCTGCTATCATCTAAGTACACCTTTCTATACCTGTCACACTTACAGCAACACTGTGTAGCCTGCTATCATCTAAGTACACCTTTCTATACCTGTCACACTTACAGCAACACTGTGTAGCCCACTGTCATCTAAGTAGACCTTTCTATACCTGTCACACTTACAGCAACACTGTGTAGCCTGCTATCATCTAAGTATACCTTTCTGTACCTGTCACACTTACAGCAACACTGTGTAGCCTGCTATCATCTAAGTACACCTTTCTATACCTGTCACACTTACAGCAACACTGTGTAGCCCACTGTCATCTAAGTACACCTTTCTATACCTGTCACATTTACAGCAACACTGTGTAGCCTGCTATCATCTAAGTACACCTTTCTATACCTGTCACACTTACGGCAACACTGTGTAGCCTGCTATCATCTAAGTACACCTTTCTACACCTGTCTCACTTACAGCAACACTGTGTAGCTTGCTATCATCTAAGTACACCTTTCTATACCTGTCTCACTTACGGCAACACTGTGTAGCCTGCTATCATCTAAGTACACCTTTCTATACCTGTCTCACTTACAGCAACACTGTGTAGCCTGCTATCATCTAAGTACACCTTTCTATACCTGTCACACTTACAGCAACACTGTGTAGCCTGCTATCATCTAAGTACACCTTTCTGTACCTGTCACACTGACAGCAACACTGTGTAGCCTGCTATCATCTAAGTACACCTTTCTGTACCTGTCACACTGACAGCAACACTGTGTAGCCTGCTATCATCTAAGTACACCTTTCTGTACCTGTCACACTGACAGCAACACTGTGTAGCCTGCTATCATCTAAGTACACCTTTCTGTACCTGTCACACTGACAGCAACACTGTGTAGCCTGCTATCATCTAAGTACACCTTTCTGTACCTGTCACACTTACAGCAACACTGTGTAGCCTGCTATCATCTAAGTACACCTTTCTGTACCTGTCACACTTACAGCAACACTGTGTAGCCTGCTATCATCTAAGTATACCTTTCTGTACCTGTCACACTGACAGCAACACTGTGTAGCCTGCTATCATCTAAGTACACCTTTCTGTACCTGTCACACTTACAGCAACACTGTGTAGCCTGCTATCATCTAAGTACACCTTTCTGTACCTGTCACACTTACAGCAACACTGTGTAGCCTGCTATCATCTAAGTACACCTTTCTGTACCTGTCACACTTACAGCAACACTGTGTAGCCTGCTATCATCTAAGTATACCTTTCTGTACCTGTCACACTGACAGCAACACTGTGTAGCCTGCTATCATCTAAGTACACCTTTCTGTACCTGTCACACTTACAGCAACACTGTGTAGCCTGCTATCATCTAAGTACACCTTTCTGTACCTGTCACACTTACAGCAACACTGTGTAGCCTGCTATCATCTAAGTACACCTTTCTGTACCTGTCACACTTACAGCAACACTGTGTAGCCTGCTATCATCTAAGTATACCTTTCTGTACCTGTCACACTTACAGCAACACTGTGTAGCCTGCTATCATCTAAGTACACCTTTCTATACCTGTCACACTTACAGCAACACTGTGTAGTCTGCTATCATCTAAGTACACCTTTCTGTACCTGTCACACTTACAGCAACACTGTGTAGCCTGCTATCATCTAAGTACACCTTTCTGTACCTGTCACACTTACAGCAACACTGTGTTGCACACTGTCATCTAAGTAGACCTTTCTATACCTGTCACACTTACAGCAACACTGTGTAGCCTGCTATCATCTAAGTATACCTTTCTGTACCTGTCACACTTACAGCAACACTGTGTAGCCTGCTATCATCTAAGTACACCTTTCTATACCTGTCACACTTACAGCAACACTGTGTAGCCCACTGTCATCTAAGTACACCTTTCTATACCTGTCACACTTACAGCAACACTGTGTAGCCTGCTATCATCTAAGTACACCTTTCTATACCTGTCACACTTACAGCAACACTGTGTAGCCCACTGTCATCTAAGTACACCTTTCTATACCTGTCACACTTACAGCAACACTGTGTAGCCTGCTATCATCTAAGTACACCTTTCTATACCTGTCACACTTACAGCAACACTGTGTAGCCTGCTATCATCTAAGTACACCTTTCTATACCTGTCACACTTACAGCAACACTGTGTAGCCCACTGTCATCTAAGTACACCTTTCTATACCTGTCACACTTACAGCAACACTGTGTAGCCTGCTATCATCTAAGTACACCTTTCTATACCTGTCACACTTAGAGCAACACTGTGTAGCCTGCTATCATCTAAGTACACCTTTCTGTACCTGTCACACTTACAGCAACACTGTGTAGCCTGCTATCACCTAAGTACACCTTTCTGTACCTGTCACACTTACAGCAACACCGTGTAGCCTGCTATCATCTAAGTACACTTTTCTGTACCTGTCACACTTACAGCAACACTGTGTAGCCTGCTATCATCTAAGTACACCTTTCTGTACCTGGCACACTTAATGCAAGAGTGTGTAGACAAGTCATCTATGTATACCTTTGCTCACCTTTCAAACTTACTAAAACGACGTGTAGCCTGCTATCATCTAAATACACCTTTCTATACCTGTCACACTTACAGCAACACTGTGTAGCTTGCTATCATCTAAATACACCTTTCTGCACCTGTCACACTTACAGTAACACTGTGTAGCCTGCTATCATCTAAGTACACATTTCTATACCTGTCACACTTACAGCAACACTGTGTAGCCTGCTATCATCTAAGTACACCTTTCTACACCTGTCACACTTACAGCAACACTGTGTAGTCTGCTATCATCTAAGTGTACCTTTCTATACCTGTCACACTTACAGCAACACTGTGTAGCCTGCTATCATCTAAGTAAACCTTTCTACACCTGTTACACTTACAGCAACATTGTGTAGTCTGCTATCATCTAAGTAGACCTTTCTACACCTGTCACACTGACAGCTAGGCTGTGAGAACAACTGACATCTAAGTAAACCTTTCTACACCTGTCACACTGACAGCTAGGCTGTGAGAACAAGTGACATCTAAGTAGACCTTTCTACACCTGTCACACCTACAGCTAGGCTGTGAGAACAACTGACATCTAAGTAGACCTCTCTACACCTGTCACACCTACAGCTAGGCTGTAAGAACAAGTGACATCTAAGTAGACCTTTCTACACCTGTCACACTTACAGCTAGGCTGTGAGTACAACTGACATCTAAGTAGACCTCTCTACACCTGTCACACCTACAGCTAGGCTGTGAGAACAACTGACATCTAAGTAGACCTTTCTACACCTGTCACACTTACAGCTAGGCTGTGAGTACAACTGACATCTAAGTAGACCTTTCCACATGTGTCACTTACAGCTAGGCTGTGAGAACAACTGACATCTAAGTAGACCTTTCCACATGTGTCACTTACAGCTAGGCTGTGAGAACAACTGACATCTTAGTAGACCTTTCTACATGTGTCACTTACAGCTAGGCTGTGAGAACAACTGACATCTAAGTAGACCTTTCTACATGTGTCACTTACAGCTAGGCTGTGAGAACAACTGACATCTAAGTAGACCTTTCTACATGTGTCACTTACAGCTAGGCTGTGAGAACAACTGACATCTTAGTAGACCTTTCTACACATGTCACACTTACAGCTAGGCTGTGAGAACAACTGACATCTAAGTAGACCTTTCTACACCTGTCATACTTACAGCTAGGCTGTGAGAACAACTGACATCTAAGTAGACCTTTCTACACCTGTCACACTTACAGCTAGGCTGTGAGTACAACTGACATCTTAGTAGACCTTTCTACACCTGTCACACTTTTTCTGCACCTGTCATACTTACAGCAAGGCTGTGTAGACCACTATCATCAGGCAGCAGACCTTCCCATGGAATCTCATCATCTATATCATCATCTGCCCAGTTGTGTGAGAGTCTATCGAGGTTGATGTCAGTGAGACTGCCATGTTGACTGGCAAGGGAGACATGAGAGTAGGCTGGGTTGGCACAGCCTGACCCAAGGCTGGCTGGGTGCCGGGGGATCTCCTACAAACATGTCAAGTGATCACATTCTGCAGTAAACACAACTGCAGGAGACTGTTGTGTGCTCAGGAGACCAAGAGGGAAATATGGGGCATAGACAATGGGACAAGGAGGGAGAGAAGGCATGCCAGTAGGGCATGGTGGGATGCCAGTAGGGCATGGTGGGGGGGGGGGGAGACAAGGCATGGAGAGTGAGGTCTGGAGAGAGGGCATGGTGGGGGGGAGACAAGGCATGGAGAGTGGGGTCTGGAGAGAGGGCATGGTGGGGGGGACACAAGGCATGGAGAGTGGGGTCTGGAGAGAGGGCATGGTGGGTGGGAGACAGGCATGGAGAGTGGGGTCTGGAGAGAGGGCATGGTGGGGGGGAGACAAGGCATGGAGAGTGGGGTCTGGGGAGAGGGCATGGTGGGTGGGAGACAAGGCATGGAGAGTGGGGTCTGGGGAGAGGGCATGGTGGGTGGGAGACAAGGCATGGAGAGTGGGGTCTGGGGAGAGGGCATGGTGGGTGGGAGACAAGGCATGGAGAGTGAGGTCTGGGGAGAGGGCATGGTGGGTGGGAGACAAGGCATGGAGAGTGAGGTCTGGGGAGAGGGCATGGTGGGTGGGAGACAAGGCATGGAGAGTGGGGTCTGGGGAGAGGGCATGGTGGGTGGGAGACAAGGCATGGAGAGTGGGGTCTGGGGAGAGGGCATGGTGGGTGGGAGACAAGGCATGGAGAGTGGGGTCTGGGGAGAGGGCATGGTGGGTGGGAGACAAGGCATGGAGAGTGGGGTCTGGGGAGAGGGCATGGTGGGTGGGAGACAAGGCATGGAGAGTGGGGTCTGGGGAGAGGGCATGGTGGGTGGGAGACAAGGCATGGAGAGTGGGGTCTGGGGAGAGGGCATGGTGGGTGGGAGACAAGGCATGGAGAGTGGGGTCTGGAGAGAGGGCATGGTGGGGGGGGGGGAGACAAGGCATGGAGAGTGGGGTCTGGGGAGAGGGCATGGTGGGTGGGAGACAGGCATGGAGAGTGGGGTCTGGAGAGAGGGCATGGTGGGGGGGAGACAAGGTATGGAGAGTGGGGTCTGGGGAGAGGGCATGGTGGGGGGGGGGGGGAGACAAGGCATGGAGAGTGGGGTCTGGAGAGAGGGCATGGTGGGTGGGAGACAAGGCATGGAGAGTGGGGTCTGGGGAGAGGGCATGGTGGGGGGGAGACAAGGCATGGAGAGTGGGTTCTGGGGAGAGGGCATGGTGAGTGGGAGACAAGGCATGGAGAGTGGGGTCTGGGGAGAGGGCATGGTGGGTGGGAGACAAGGCATGGAGAGTGAGGTCTGGGGAGAGGGCATGGTGGGTGGGAGACAAGGCATGGAGAGTGGGGTCTGGGGAGAGGGCATGGTGGGTGGGAGACAAGGCATGGAGAGTGAGGTCTGGGTAGAGGGCATGGTGGGTGGGAGACAAGGCATGGAGAGTGGGGTCTGGGGAGAGGGCATGGTGGGTGGGAGACAAGGCATGGAGAGTGGGGTCTGGAGAGAGGGCATGGTGGCTTAGGGACAGGTTATGTGGGTGGGTGAGATAGGACATGGAGGAGAGAGGGCATGGTGGCTTAGGGACAGGTTATGTGGGTGGGTGAGATAGGACATGGAGGAGAGAGGGCATGGTGGCTTAGGGACAGGTTATGTGGGTGGGTGAGATAGGACATGGAGGAGAGAGGGCATGGTGGCTTAGGGTCAGGACAGCACATGCATCGACTGTTACTGAAGTCCCAGGTGTAGGTAATATGCATGTATCTACTGCAACTTGAATTACACATTTGTGTGAAATGTCTGGTACTCACAGTAGTGATGATGCTTGCATCATATGGAATGCAATAAGCTTTGGGTGGTGCCGTTTTCTGTTGGCGTGGCTGTAGAGGCAGCCGTTCTCTGATGTAGGGCAGGCTGGCACCAGATGCCCTCACACACACAGCCAGAACAATGAAGAGAAGAATGAGAGCCAGGATGGCCATGATTGCAATGAACCACACCTCCTGGTAGACCGGGGTTAATGCTGCTACAGGCACATCTGTTATTGCTGTACTTGCTGCAACAACAAAAACACATCGTGACATATAGAGGGTATAGTATGTCTTGATCAGGCAACTTCGCAACACAAGGTGACATAACTCACACATCCATTATTGCTGTACTTGCTGCAGTGACAAAAACACATCATAACACAGACTTCCAACATTTCCTTTCAGTTGGGCTTGGCTCAGTAATGTGATGCCACTTTGTCTTCCTGTGTTATGGATGTCTTCTTTCGTCTTCCATATTGGCACAATCACTCCTTTTCACCACTCTGCTGGTATATCACCTATTGTGGAGCACACACTACCAGCCTCACCAGCCACTTGACTCCAACTAGTCTGTTTGCTGTCACCATTTTCACTGACAGGTCATCTGCTCCTACAGCCTCGTCTTCTGTTATTGTCCTCATCTCCAGCTCTCTCCTTACAGTATGAGGTATCTCTATCTTATATTCTCTCTCTAAATAAGTCAGTTTCTTGAAAAACTCCTCCCAAATACCCCACACTTGTGTTGTGGCATTGACCAAGGTCTCACCACTTCTCTTCACTGCTCATATTGAAATAGTATCTTTGGTATTTCTGCCACGTTTGAAGATTAATTCTTCCACCATCTTTTATCACATAACTTCTAACACTGTCTCTGTCTCCTCCGTCCATAAATGCTTTCTGCTCTGATTCCACGTAGTTCCTTTGCTTTTTGAGTAGCTAGATCTTCCTTTCTATTTTGGTGTACATGCAAGCTGTCAAATGTCCAACAACTGATTACCTGCCTTTCTCTCTTCATTCTGTCTTCCAGACAATGGTTGATGTGCTCTCCTGACAAAACGTTCCAGTTTCTAACCTCATTCAAGTGGCTGCTACTAACCATTAGCCAGTCTATCTCTATTCTGTTGCCCTCACTTCTGTGTGACTTCTTCTGAAAGGAGTTTACTGCCACTAGCTGAGTTCAGCCGAGTATCTCAGCCACACCACCACAGTCCCTCTCTGTTTCTTGTTCCATATCTATACCTAGGTTCTCCTCACAGTTCTGTCTCTTTCCCACATGTGTAGGTCTACTCAAATGACCTGCCACAACCAGCATATGTCCAATAATTTGTTCCAGTTGATTGAGAATGCTTCCTTGTCTCCTTGTGTCCTCCCAGTTTGTTGTGCGTAGACGTAGACTGCTAGCATGAACATCATCTCACATCTGATATGTATTCCAAATGCTCCACCCTGGTGTCTTCCTTGCTCTATTCCTTCTTCCTGATCACTCCCACTCCATTCATCCTTGCTTCTCCCCCTGCATGTACCCCTAGTCTTTGCCCAGATCCACTGCCCAGTCCCTTTCCACTTTGCTTCTTGTCCCAGCATCCCTGAGAGTTGCTGCCTCTTCCTCAGCTCCAACACTCCCACTCCCCTCCTGGCAGTGTCCACACACTGAGGGTGACAAACCAGGCATGGCAGTCAATGCCAGCTGTTTGACCCTTCAGATCTTCACTGATCCATCACTAGTGCCTGGTCCCCCATTGATTCCCCTACACAGTAGCCAATCTTGTAATCAAGTCACATAGCACATGGAACTCTGTAGGTTTGTCTTCAGGTTTTATTTCTCATAGGACAATGTCTTCCATGAGTAGTGGACTAGATCTGCATGGATTGATGGTTTTTGTGAGATTTCCTTCTCCAAACTAAACCCACAGCTTGCTCAGGTTAATAAGCTGGTTAATTAATAACTAATGGTGAAAATCACTTCTTTGAAACATTAACATTTTATGATCATCCACAACAATTATATATATATATATATATATATATATATATATATATATATATATATATATATATACAGTGTTGATAACAAAGTTTGTATCAACCTTACCATTTGATAAAACAATCTTTTCTCAAAGGTTACCAGTACACTTTGACAACTAGCTATGTATATTTATAAAAAAAGGATTATTCTTCATGTTACCTAATTTCCATAGCTTCTATTGCAGTGTACCCATGCATGCTAGCTATACGTGTGTTTCCATATGCAGTTGCATGGCAACAAACATGTGTTTCCACAGAAGTACATGCATGTATGCATGCTAGTTACACGTATGGCTTAAGCAGCAGTGGATGCATGAATGTTAGCTACATGTATGGTTTAAGCACCAGTGGATGCATGAATGTTGGCTACATGTATGGTTCAAGTAGTAGTGGATGCATGCATGTTAGCTACATGTATGGTTCAAGTAGTAGTGGATGCATGCATGTTAGCTACATGTATTGTTCAAGTAGTAGTGGATGCATGCATGTTAGCTACATGTATGGTTCAAGTAGTAGTGGATGCATGCCTGTTAGCTACATGTATGGTTCAAGTAGTAGTGGATGCATGCATGTTAGCTACATGTATGGTTCAAGTAGCTGTGGATGCACGCATGTTAACTAAATGTATGGTTCTAGTAGTGGTGGATGCATGCACGTTAGCTACATGTATGGTTCAAGTAGCGGTGGATGCATGCATGTTAGCTACATGTATGGTTCAAGTAGTGGTGGATGCATGCATGTTAGCTAAATGTATGGTTCAAGAAGCGGTGAATGCATGCATGTTAACTACATGTATGGTTCATGTAGCAGTGGATGCATGCATGTTAGCTACATGTATGGTTTAAGGACCAGTGGATGCATGCATGTTAGCTACATGTATGGTTCAAGAAGCGGTGGATGCATGAATGTTGGCTACATGTATGGTTCAAGTAGCGGTGGACGCATGCATGTTAGCTACATGTATGGTTCAAGTAGCAGTGGATGCATGCATGTTGGCTACATGTACGGTTCAAGTAGCTGTGGATGCATGCATGTTAGCTAAATATATGGTTCAAGTAGTGGTGGATGCATGCATGTTAGCTACATGTATGATTCAAGTAGCAGTGGATGCATGCATGTTAGCTACATGTATGGTTCAAGTAGCAGTGGATGCATGCATGTTGGCTACATGTATGGTTCAAGTAGCAGTGAATGCATGCATGTTGGCTACATGTATGGTTCAAGTAGTAGCGGTGGATGTATGCATGTTACCTACATGTATGGTACAAGTAGCAGTGGATGCATGCATGTTGGCTATATGTATGGTTCAAGTAGCAGTGGATGCATGCATGTTGGCTATATGTATGGTTCAAGTAGCAGTGGAAGCTTGCATCATGGCTACATGTATGGATCATGTAGCAGTGGATGCATGTATGTTGGCTACATATATGGTTCAAGTAGCAGTGGATGCATGCATGTTAGCTATATGTATGGTTCAAGTAGCAGTGGATGCATGCATGAGCTACATGTATGGTTCAAGTAGTAGTGGATGCATGCCTGTTAGCTACATGTATGGTTCAAGTAGTAGTGGATGCATGCATGTTAGCTACATGTATGGTTCAAGTAGCTGTGGATGCATGCATGTTAGCTACATGTATGGTTCAAGTAGTGGTGGATGCATGCATGTTAGCTAAATGTATGGTTCAAGAAGCGGTGGATGCATGCATGTTAGCTACATGTATGGTTCATGTAGCAGTGGATGCATGCATGTTAGCTACATGTATGGTTTAAGGAGCAGTGGATGCATCAATGTTGGCTACATGTATGGTTCAAGTAGTAGTGGATGCATGCATGCTAGCTACATGTATGGTTCAAGTAGCTGTGGATGCATGCATGTTAGCTAAATGTATGGTTCTAGTAGTGGTGGATGCATGCATGTTAGCTACATGTATGGTTCAAGTAGCAGTGGATGCATGCATGTTGGCTACATGTATGGTTCAAGTAGCAGTGAATGCATGCATGTTGGCTACATGTATGGTTCAAGTAGTAGCGGTGGATGCATGCATGTTAGCTACATGTATGGTTCAAGTAGCGGTGGATGCAGGCATGTTACCTACATGTATGGTACAAGTAGCAGTGGATGCATGCATGTTGGCTATATGTATGGTTCAAGTAGCAGTGGAAGCTTGCATCATGGCTACATGTATGGATCATGTAGCAGTGGATGCATGTATGTTGGCTACATATATGGTTCAAGTAGCAGTGGATGCATGCATGTTAGCTACATGTATGGTATAAGTAGCAGTGGATGCATGCACATTAGCTACATGTATGGTTCAAGTAGCAGTGGATGCATGCACGTTAGCTACATGTATTGTTCAAGTAGCAGTGGATGCATGCATGTGAGCTATATGTATGGTTCAAGTAGCAGTGGATGCATGCATGTTAGCTATATGTATGGTTCAAGTAGCAGTGAATGCATGCATGTGAGCTATATGTATGGTTCAAGTAGCAGTGGATGCATGCATGTTAGCTATATGTATGGTTCAAGTAGCAGTGGATGCATGCATGTGAGCTGTATGTATGGTTCAAATAGCAGTGGATGCATGCATATTAGCTACATGTATGGTTCAAGTAGCAGTGGATGCATGCACGTTAGCTACATGTATGGTTAAAGTAGCAGTGGATGCATGCACGTTAGCTACATGTATGGTTCAAGTAGCAGTGGATGCATGCACATTGGCTACATGTATGGTTCAAGTAGCAGTGGATGCATGCACGTTAGGTAAATATATGGTTCAAGTAGCAGTGGATGCATGCATGTTAGCTATATGTATGGTTCAAGTAGCAGTGGATGCATGCATGTTAGCTATATGTATGGTACAAGTAGCAGTGGATGCATGCATGTTAGCTATATATATGGTTCAAGTAGCAGTGGATGCATGCATGTTAGCTATATGTATGGTAAAAGTAGCAGTGGATGCATGCATGTTAGCTACATGTGTGGTTCAAGTAGCAGTGGATGCATGTATGTTAGCTATATGTATGGTAGAAGTAGCAGTGGATGCATGCATGTTAGCTACATGTATGGTTCAAGTAGCAGTGGATGCACGCATGTTAGCTATATGTATGGTACAAGTAGCAGTGGATGCATGCATGTTAGCTAAAGGTGCCTGTCTGACAACTGTACTCAAGTTGTTACCATGCAGATAGTTTACCTGTAGTTGTCAGGTACACTGCAGGAAACATACAATGTAGATGATCAACACAGCTACTACACTTAAATGACATAACACTTGATAAGATTAATACTGCATTCATTTCTTTGTTGCATCTGATGACCTCAAAAAATTGTTTTTTTAAACAAATACAATTAGAATGTAAAGTATTCCAGTCATTTCTACTAGGTTTCTGTAAACACTTAGAATGTAAAGTAGTACAGTCATTTCTACTAGGACTTTGTATACACTTAGAATGTAAATTTATCCAGTGATTTCTACTAGGTCTTGTTATATATTTAGAATTTTACTTTATTCTGAATATGTTCTTCATTTTATCATCAGTAAGTAATATTTTTATCATATCACATGGGGTCCTAGGACATACTTGGTGGTTACTTACCTGTGTAGTATGAGCGTGTGGGGTCTTAGGACATACTTTGTGTTTACTTACCTATGTAGTGTGAGCGTGTGGGGTCCTAGGACATACTTGGTGTTTACTTACCTATGTAGTCTGAGCGTGTGGGGTCTTAGGACATACTTGGTGTTTACTTACCTATGTAATGTGAGCGTGTGGGGTCTTAGGACATACTTGGTGTTTACCTACCTATGTAGTCTGAGCGTGTGGGGTCCTAGGACATACTTGGTGTTTACTGACCTATGTAGTGTGAACGTGTGGGGTCTTAGGATGTACTTGGTGTTTACTTACCTATGTAGTGTGAACGTGTGGGGTCCTAGGATATACTTGGTGTTTACTTACCTATGTAGTTTGACCATGTGGGGTCCTAGGACATACTTGGTGTTTACCTACCTATGTAGTCTGAGCGTGTGGGGTCCTAGGATATACTTGGTGTTTACTTACCTATGTAGTATGAGCGTGTGGGGTCTTAGGACATACTTGGTGTTTACTTACCTATGTAGTATGAGTGTGTGGGGTCTTAGGACATACTTGGTGTTTACTTACCTATGTAGTCTGAGCGTGTGGGGTCCTAGGATATACTTGGTGTTTACTTACCTATGTAGTATGAGCGTGTGGGGTCTTAGGATATACTTGGTGTTTACTTACCTATGTAGTATGAGCGTGTGGGGTCCTAGGACATACTTGGTGTTTACTTACCTATGTAGTCTGAGCGTGTGGGGTCTTAGGACATACTTGGTGTTTACTTACCTATGTAGTATGAGCGTGTGGGGTCTTAGGATATACTTGGTGTTTACTTACCTATGTAGTCTGAGCGTGTGGGGTCATACGCCATGCTAGGTGTGTCTGCTTTGCCATAGGCTGTCACTAACCTCACCCGAAACACATATGCTACAAGCAGAGGCACACAGATGCACACACTACATTATTTCTACACCTGAAGGATGGTTGTAATCACAAGATCAACATAGTTACTCACTGATCAGATCTTCTTTTTCAGTGTCTAATTCACTCAACCTCACCATTACCATCACCTTTGGGACTGACCAAAGGTAACCTGATTTGCAAGGTGAAATTATTACAGTGTAGTGGGATTATATCTTATTTTACTGTATACGAAACAAGTCTGGGACCAATCTAGGGTGACCTGAATTGTGAGGGGCTGTGTTACTGAGGCGACTGTGTTACTGAGGCGACTGTGTTACTGAGGCGACTGTGTTACTGAGGTGACTGTGTTACTGAGGTGACTGTGTTACTGAGGAGACTGTGTTACTGAGGTGACTGTGTTACTGAAGTAACTGTTTTACTGAGGTGACAGTGTTACTGAGGAGACTGTGTTACTGAGGTGACTGTGTTACTGAAGTAACTGTTTTACTGAGGTGACTGTGTTACTGAGGTGATTGTATTACAGTGACTGTGTTACTGAGGTGACTGTTACTGAGGTGACTGTGTTACTGAGGCGACTGTGTTACTTAGGCGACTGTGTTTCTGAGGTGACTGTGTTACTGAGGCGACTGTGTTACTGAGGTGACTGTGTTACTGAGGCGACTGTGTTACTGAGGCGACTGTGTAACTGAGGCGACTGTGCTACTGAGGCGACTGTGTTACTTAGGTGACTGTGTTACTAAGGTGACTGTGTTACTAATGTGACTGTGTTACTAAGGTGACTGTGTTCGTAAGGTGACTGTGTTCGTAAGGTGACTCTATTACAGTGACTGTGTTACTGAGGCGACTGTGTTACTTAGGTGACTGTGTTACTAAGGTGACTGTGTTACTAATGTGACTGTGTTACTAAGGTGACTGTGTTCGTAAGGTGACTGTGTTCGTAAGGTGACTCTATTACAGTGACTGTGTTACTGAGGTGACTGTGTTACTGAGGTAACTGTTTTACTGAGGTAACTGTGTTACTGAGGTGACTGTGCTACTGAGGTGACTGTATTACAGTGACTGTGTTACTGAGGTGACTGTTTTACTGAGGTGACTGTTTTACTGAGGTGACTGTGTTACTAAAGCGACTGTGTTACTGAGGTGACTGTATTACAGTGACTGTGTTACTGAGGTGACTGTGTTACTGAGGTGACTGTGACTGTAAGGCAAGGTTCGGCTTTACTAAGAGTTCATTATTTCTGTTTTCTGTAGTTACTGTTAATGGAGCTTCACATAGTCGCATTGCATTGCATTAGTAGACAAACTTGTCAAGACAATTGAGAGAAGAGATAGAGAAAGAGAGAGAGAGCGAAAGCGAGAGAGGGACGGATGGATGGACAGACATAGAGAGGGGGAGAGAGAGAAAGCGAAGGAGAGAGAAAGAGTGAGGAGGGAAGAGGGAAACTAGGGAGAAAGGGGGACGTAATGTTGGAAGAAGGGAGGGGGAAAGGCAGAGAAAGGTGGTGGGTAGGTAGACTCTGTAATATCTGACAAAACCACTGTACTTACTTCGATACTGTGATGGTCGATAGACATTGTACTGGATGTCATAACCTTTGTATTCAGCCTGATCATCTTTGAAAAGCACAAATTCTTTCACCTCAGCGTTGATGTGAAAGCAATCAGCCCAGCTGACAACGATCACATTACCAGATGTCTTCACTTTGGGAGGGTGAGACTCACGGTACACTGGGGCTGTAAGCAGAAACATCTTACTCACTCTCACAGAACATTTCTTATGTCTTCAAAGTATATGTACTTCAAGTCAGTTTAGCTTTTGTTCTAGTACAGTTTGTTCACATTCGTTCAATTATGTGTTGTCAGCAGATCACCAGTTAAACAAATGAGCTATAGTGAAATATCTACCTCACATGGCTTTCTCTAAGGAGTACATATAATTATATGAAGGTGACATTTTATTTGTGGCTATGCCTGCCTTTGACAGTTGAAGGTACTTTTTCATTTCAACGACTCAGAATACTGGCATCTATCCACGAACTATCTAACAACTGTACCTGTAGGCAAGGTGACACTGCTAGTTGTGACAGGTGATTCCAACTGGCCCGCTGTGTTGCTCACTAGAAGTTGGAACTCATACTTGCTGTAGGGAGTCAGTCCTGTAATGTGCACGTCCAAAACATTCTTGCCACGTGCACGATTCACATACTGGCCCTCAGTGCATGGCATTGTCACGTCATCATTGTCATCAGCGTAGGGGTGAGGACATGCCTCTCTCACGGACAACTCATACCTGTCACACAAACACACAAATGTCATGATGTCACACAACATGCATATGAAGTTAAATCTTGGGGACGTATCGGAGAGATTATTATAAAAAGTAGGATAGACAGAAACCAACACAACACAAACACAACACAAACACAACACAAACACAACACAAACACAACACAAACACAACACAAACACAACACAAACACAACACAAACACAACACAAACACAGACGTCTGAATAGAAAACAGACGTGACGGTTTAACAATACCATCAACACAGTGACAACATCATAGCTACAGCCATGTCACTGCAACACACCACACCGAGCTATGTGTAGGCCCATTATTAGGCTACAGCTATGATTGCTAGAAAGAACATTGAGCTATAAGTAGACTCAGCACTAGGCTATAGCTCTGACTTCAACACAGCCCACTGAGCCCAGGCGAAACGGACCATGGTCGACCGTCAATGACCATGGTCGACCGTCAATGACCATGGTCGACCGTCAACGACCATGGTCGACCGTCAATGACCATGGTCGACCGTCAATGACCATGGTCGACCGTGAACTACCATATTCGACCGTGAACTGCCATGGTCGACCATCAATGACCATGGTTCTTTTGACCATGGTCGACCACGGTCAGTGACCATGGTCGCCCATGGTCAGTGACCACAGTCAGTGACCATGGTCGACCATGGTCAGTGACCATGGTCAGTGACCATGGTGTGCCATTTAACGAAACATGGTCGACCATGGTCGTACGACCATGGTCGACCATGGTCGACCATCCACGACCATGGTCGACCGTCAATGACCAGGGTCGACCATCAACGACCATGGTCGACCATGAACTACCATGGTCACCCGTCAATGACCATGGTGGACCGTGAACTACCATGGTCGACCATCAATGACCATGGTCGACTGTCAATGACCATGGTCGACTGTCAATGACCATGGTCGACCGTGAACTACCATGGTCGACTGTCAATGACCATGGTCGACCGTCAACGACCATGGTCGACCATGAACTACCATGGTCAACCGTCAATGACCATGGTCGACCATCAATGACCATGGTCGACCGTGAAATACCATGGTCGCCTGTCAATGACCATGGTCGACCGTGAACTACCATGGTCGACTGTCAATGACCATGATCGACCGTGAACTACCATGGTCGACCGTCAATGACCATGGTCGACCGTCAATGACCACGGTTGACCGTGAAATACCACGGTCGACCGTCAATGACCACGGTCGACCGTCAACGACCATGGTCGACCATGAACTACCATGGTCGACCGTCATTGACAATGGTCGACCGTCAATGACCATGGTCGACCGTGAACTACCATGGTCGACTGTCAATGATCATGGCCGACCGCCAATTACCATGGTCGACCATGAGGACCACATTGGAAACAAGTGTGCTATTGTGTGCTTTAATGTGTCTATCCTCGGTAAATATTATATTGATATGTATTATAATGTTTTACCAAATAAACTCACTCACTCACTCACAGACCGTGAACTACCATGGTCGACCATCAATGACCACGGTCGAAGACCATGGTCGTACGACCATGGTCGACCATGTTTCGTTAAATGGCACACCATGGTCACTGACCATGGTCACTGACCATGGGCGACCATGGTCACTGACTGTGGTCACTGGCCATGGGCGACCATGGTCACTGACCGTGGTCGACCATGGTCAAAAGAACCATGGTCATTGATGGTCGACCATGGCAGTTCACGGTCGAATATGGTAGTTCACGGTCGACCATGGTCATTGACGGTCGACCATGGTAGTTCACGGTCGACCATGGTCATTGACAGTCGACCATGGTCATTGACGGTCGACCATGGTAGTTCACAGTCGACCATGGTCATTGACGATTGACCGTGGTGGTTCACGGTCGACCATGGTCATTGACAGTCGACCATGGTCATTGATGGTCGCCCATTGTAGTTCACGGTCGACCATGGTAGTTCACGGTCGACCATGGTCATTGACGCTCGACCATGGTATTTCACGGTCGACCGTGGTCATTGACGCTCGACCATGGTATTTCACGGTCGACCGTGGTAATTGACGATCGACCATGGTAGTTCACGATCGACCATGGTCAATTGATGGTCGACAATGGTAGTTCACGGTCGACCGTGGTCATTGACGGGCGACTAGTCATTCATGGTCGACCATGGTCGTGGATTGTACTTTGCGTTTTTTTAGCTGAACAGATGGTGTCAACTAAATTAAATATGTATGATGCAATCATTTATCTCTATTCTTTGATAATGACATTATTTTGCATACAATAAGACTTTCAGTAACATTAATTTTAATACTGTAAGTGTTAATGCAAGATGTTCCATAACCATTATTAACCTGGGTATAAAACATGTCCAATGGTTCGGTAAAATACAAAAACCATTGTTTTAACATATGATAACAATTAAGCATTCAATAAATGCAAGCATGAATTAAAAACACTTCTGAAATTATTCTCAAATCGATCATCCTCAATATATATTTTGAGTAGACGTTTACATAATGCTAACGTATATAATAAGCAAAGTTACTTATTAATTTTTATTGACTTCAATTCCGCACTGTCTACTGAACTAAACCCTATAAGTTGATAATTTTATGTTATATCAAACAAAAGTAACAATACTGGCCATAATGTAGATATTGTGCAGCACAATATATAGCACATGCAAGTTTTTCTATAATTACTTACTAGTAGTAAAGTGACATTACCTACGTTAATTTAGTGGAAAGACAGCACGCTGATATGAGCATGTTGAAATATTATTTTTAAAGTCAGACTAACTGGGCTATATTTAGGACAAAGCTTCCCTTCCCCTTCTCTCTCTTTGATGTTGCCATGATTAATCACCAAGCAGGGTGGTGGCTAGTGACTGTAACTAGATACAAGCAAGCTACTACACAGCCTGTCCACTGTGGCTTGGACAAGGCTGAAATGCTAGGTCAGCAGTCAGTGTGCACCGTAAATTGCACACCCAGTGTCTGCCATGCAGCTAACTTAATTTATTAGGTATTTTGTGAAAAAAGCTACTGAGCATTACTCAAGTAATGACTACAGGTTAGTATAATTATTGTTGTTAGTATTTTCTTCCTACCGACTCATGGTTACTTTTGTGGCTATAGTAACTAGTTGCCTTTTGATCTTTGGACTTTCCTTTCAAAGCATGCATGTTGTCATAAAATTGTTCTAGCACCTTGTAATTTTGTCACAGCTTGATAAAATATTGTCCAATGTGCTCTTGAAACATTAGAAGTTGATGATTACTCACCTAGTTGTTAAGAATGTTCTACTTTGTTGACTTTGATCAGCATTGTCTTCATATATTCCAAACTATACTGGCTACATTTTCAAATGGAAAGAACCAGGATGTTGGGAAGCCTAATATATGCAGTGTCCTGATTGGCTGAGGCATATTGTAATCCCAAAACTTTAAGATTGTCTCAAAAGCTGTAGAGAAGCACATTTTCATGTAGGTAAAGCCACTTTAAAATTATGCATGCAGTGTTAGATCATCACCACACAGAATTAATGCTAGCTACAATATATGAAAAAAAAACATGGTCATGTGACTTGACCATGGTCGACCATGGTCAAACACAGTCACAGACAATTTGACAATGGTCGACCACGGTCAACCTAGGTCGACCATGGTCGACTATGGTCGACCATTGTCATATGTAATTTGACCATGGTCGACCATGGTCAACCACAGTCACACATAAGTCCGACCATGGTCGACCATGGTCGTACGTATATATCAACACAGTATTTGACGGTCGACCATGAACTACCATGGTCGACCATCAAATACCGTGGTGACCACGGTTGCCCATGGTCATTATTTCGCCTGGGTGAGCTCTAGGTAGACTCATTATAAGGCTATATGTATATAGCTCTCACTGCAATACTTAGAAATATCCAAGTGAACGTAATACTGAGTACTAGGTAGACTCAATGTAAGGCTATATATAGCTCTCACTGCAACACTTAGACATCTAAGTGAATGTAATACTGAGTCCTAAGTAGACTCAATATAAGGCTATGCATAGCTCTCACGGCAACACTTAGACATCCAAGTGTGTGTAATACTGAGTTGTAAGTAGATTCAATATAAGGCTATAATTATATGTGACTGCAACAAAGCTCTCTGTACTCTATGTAAACACGTTATTAATAATATTAGGCTGTCCTACGAGTATAACACTACCCACTGAATTCTAAGTAAACCCACTGTTTAGACATAAAGGCCATGACATATGACTACAGTACAACTCACAGGGTTCTATGTGTACTGATTATTAGACTATGCTCTGACTAAAACACAACCCACTGAGCTCTAAGTAGACTCGTGACTATACTATGGCTGTGACATTACTACAACACAACTCAAAAACTCATTATCTGAGAAAGTGTGAACAAATGTCAATGGACTGCATGTGTAGGAAAGAAATGTCACTGACTGTGTGATGTTGCCGTTAGGTTCGGTTGGAGGCTGCCAGCTCACATCCACACTGGTAGTTGTCACATTGGTGATGACAGGGGGTGCCAGGCCACTGGGACGTCTGGCTTTAGTTGTCACACCCACTGACTGACTGTAGGTACATCCAGCAGCTGTGCAGGCAGCCACCTTCAGTCTGTAGTTGGAGGCAGCGTGCAGGGCCGAGTCTTCCCCAAGTGTCACTTCCACCACAGAACTCTTCTTCACCTGACAGCAAACAATTGATCCACAAATAGCAATAAGCGTCACATGCAGATAGGTGACAAATTCATTCATTTATTAAGAAAGAAATCATACCATAATGTATAACTGCTAACTACAACTAACACCAGATGCTTAGTGCCCACACAGACCAACTTACAAAGTAGATTTTTGTAAAAACAATAGTTGACTAGAATAAATTTAATGAGTTGTAAGTTCAGGCTGAAACCATATCTGATTTCAGCAGCCTAACTTGCAGTTCACATCTCAGTATCATGTGCAGATACGCCTGTCATATACCATAGCCTTTTCAGATTCAGGAGGAAATTCCTGAATGTCTGAAAATGTAAGCCTGTCATTATGCACAAGTATTTATATATATATATATATATATATATATATATACATATATATGTATACATATATGTGCATATATATACTATTATATATACATATATATATATTATATATAATATTATATATATATATTATATATAAATATATATATATATATTATATATAAATATATATATATATATATATATCTATACATATGTGCATATATATATTATATATACATATATATATATTATATATTATATTATATATACATATATATATACATATATTATATAATATATATATATATATATATATATATATATATATATATATATATATATATAAATATATATATATATATATATAAACATAAATATAAATTTTCAGGATTGTTTCAACTTTAATAATGGAATGGCACTGACATTTTATCAATTCAATTATAATAGTTATGTTGCTGGAATATCTCTTTTCTTTTAAATTAAACATGACTTTCTTTCTAGTTGAAACAGCACAAACAATTAATTAGAAGTAATAAACAACAACAAGTGGATACTAGAAATGGTTCTGCTTTGTCATGAAAATGGCATATATGGTCAAGCCTCTCTTTATGATTATACACATAATATAATATATAAGATATCAAACAAAACAAAGCCACTGACATACCATTATCCCATTGAGATAAATCTTGAAGAAGATGATGTTTCCATTGGGGCGGGAAGGGCTCAACAGCTTTACTTTGATGGTTGTCTCAGTGACGGTCTGTCAGGACAAACACATGGGTCAACACAGCATGAATATACCTCACCAATGATGACAGGTGGCACACAGAGTCAACACAGCATGAATGTGCCTCACCAATGATGACAGGTGGCACACAGAGTCAACACGGCATGAATATACCTCACCAATGATGACAGGTGGCACACAGAGTCAACACGGCATGAATGTACCTCACCAATGATGACAGGTGGCACACAGAGTCAACACAGCATGAATATACCTCACCAATGATGACAGGTGGCACACAGAGTCAACACAGCATGAATGTACCTCACCAATGATGACAGGTGGCACACAGAGTCAACACAGCATGAATATACCTCACCAATGATGACAGGTGGCACACAGAGTCAACACAGCATGAATATACCTCACCAATGATGACAGATGGCACACAGAGTCAACACAGCATGAATATACCTCACCAATGATGACAGATGGCACACAGAGTCAACACAGCATGAATATACCTCACCAATGATGACAGGTGGCACACAGAGTCAACACAGCATGAATATACCTCACCAATGATGACAGATGGCACACAGAGTCAACAAGGCATGAATGTGTCTCACCAATGATGACAGGTGGCACACAGAGTCAACACGGCATGAATGTGCCTCACCAATGATGACAGGTGGCACACAGAGTCAACACGGCATGAATGTGCCTCACCAATGATGACAGGTGGCACACAGAGTCAACACGGCATGAATGTGCCTCACCAATGATGACAGGTGGCACACAGAGTCAACACGGCATGAATGTGCCTCACCAATGATGACAGGTGGCACACAGAGTCAACACGGCATGAATGTGCCTCACCAATGATGACAGGTGGCACACAGAGTCAACACGGCATGAATGTGCCTCACCAATGATGACAGGTGGCACACAGAGTCAACACGGCATGAATGTGCCTCACCAATGATGACAGGTGGCACACAGAGTCAACACGGCATGAATGTGCCTCACCAATGATGACAGGTGGCACACAGAGTCAACACGGCATGAATGTGCCTCACCAATGATGACAGGTGGCACACAGAGTCAACACAGCATGAATGTGCCTCACCAATGATGACAGGTGGCACACAGAGTCAACACAGCATGAATGTGCCTCACCAATGATGACAGGTGGCACACAGAGTCAACACAGCATGAATGTGCCTCACCAATGATGACAGGTGGCACACAGAGTCAACACGGCATGAATGTGCCTCACCAATGATGACAGGTGGCACACAGAGTCAACACGGCATGAATGTACCTCACCAATGATGACAGGTGGCACACAGAGTCAACACGGCATGAATGTACCTCACCAATGATGACAGGTGGCACACAGAGTCAACACAGCATGAATGTGCCTCACCAATGATGACAGGTGGCACACAGAGTCAACACGGCATGAATGTGCCTCACCAATGATGACAGGTGGCACACAGAGTCAACACGGCACGAATGTGCCTCACCATTGATGACAGGTGGCACAGAGTCAACACAGCATGAATGTGTCTCACCAATGATGACAGGTGGCACACAGAGTCAACACGGCATGAATGTGCCTCACCAATGATGACAGGTGGCACACAGAGTCAACACAGCATGAATGTGCCTCACCAATGATGACAGGTGGCACACAGAGTCAACACGGCATGAATGTGCCTCACCAATGATGACAGGTGGCACACAGAGTCAACACAGCATGAATGTGCCTCACCAATGATGACAGGTGGCACACAGAGTCAACACGGCATGAATGTGCCTCACCAATGATGACAGGTGGCACACAGAGTCAACACGGCATGAATGTACCTCACCAATGATGACAGGTGGCACACAGAGTCAACACGGCATGAATGTACCTCACCAATGATGACAGGTGGCACACAGAGTCAACACAGCATGAATGTGCCTCACCAATGATGACAGGTGGCACACAGAGTCAACACGGCATGAATGTGCCTCACCAATGATGACAGGTGGCACACAGAGTCAACACGGCACGAATGTGCCTCACCATTGATGACAGGTGGCACAGAGTCAACACAGCATGAATGTGTCTCACCAATGATGACAGGTGGCACACAGAGTCAACACGGCATGAATGTGCCTCACCAATGATGACAGGTGGCACACAGAGTCAACACAGCATGAATGTGCCTCACCAATGATGACAGGTGGCACACAGAGTCAACACGGCATGAATGTGCCTCACCAATGATGACAGGTGGCACACAGAGTCAACATGGCATGAATGTACCTCACCAATGATGACAGGTGGCACACAGAGTCAACACGGCATGAATGTACCTCACCAATGATGACAGGTGGCACACAGAGTCAACACAGCATGAATGTGCCTCACCAATGATGACAGGTGGCACACAGAGTCAACACGGCATGAATGTGCCTCACCAATGATGACAGGTGGCACACAGAGTCAACACGGCACGAATGTGCCTCACCATTGATGACAGGTGGCACAGAGTCAACACAGCATGAATGTGTCTCACCAATGATGACAGGTGGCACACAGAGTCAACACGGCATGAATGTGCCTCACCAATGATGACAGGTGGCACACAGAGTCAACACAGCATGAATGTGCCTCACCAATGATGACAAGTGATACACAGATGTTAAAGCAACGTGATTGTGATTTAACAATGATGACATATTCGTACATAGATATCAATGTAACATGAATGTGCCTTGCCAATGATGACAGATGGCACATAAATATCTCAATGCAGCATGAATGTGCTACATCAATAGTGCTACACATGTCAATTATGTCAACGTAACATGAATGTGCTAAAACAGTGATAACTGCACTGATTATAAACTATCAACACAACATAAAATGTCTGTGTCTAGACCATTGGCAGTGTCTAAAACAACCCTTTTATCAGTGACATTGCTAATGGTTTTATGATAAATAAACAAAAAGTATTGTTCCCATGAAAGCTCTCATTGGGATTAAATGATATCTTCAATTATAATGTCCTAAAAGAAACCTACAAGCATATGTAAAAATAAAGACTGTTAGTATATGTGTCATAAGAAATAAATATTTATCCTTTTAACATAAGGAATGTAAGTATCATTATTAAATCCATGTAAATGACACGATGACCATATGCAACGACCAGAGCATCTCATTCATATATTCAGATGATGTGAAAACATTGACCTACTTTGTATGTTGACAAGATGAGTAGTCTACACAGACGTTTGCTGAAGAGACACAACTAGGAGTAAATGGTTGGCACCTTAACAAGTGGGACAGGGACATCTTGTGGTGGAGCTTCCTTAGTGGTCACTCGTGTCCACACACTGGCCGTCATGCCCTGTGAGTTGAAGGCTTGCACCTTGTACTCGTACTGGGTGTAAGGCTGTAGGGCTGAGTCTGTGTCCAGACACAGCTTCTCCTGGCTGCCATTAACACTGCAGACAAGTGTGTGTTCACCACCTGACAAATCACATTGGCACAATTCAGTGATACATACACAAACACACACACACACACACACACACACACACACACACACACACACACACACACACACACACACACACACACACACACACACACACACACACACACACACACACACACACACACACACACACACACACACACACACACACACACACACTTGTAATATCATTATGTGTGAGTTTTTAATATTGGATCAATTGTAAAAATGTGCAACATATAGCTTTGTGTAGACCATTGCTTGAACCCAGTCCACAGCTGATGTTTTAAAGGATCATTTGTGATGATTCTGTAGATATTGTGTAATGTAATGAACATTCAACTTCATATCCTACCAACCTTTTTTACCTGCTACATCACAAATTTGCATAAATTTACAAGTGGTGAAGTTGGACTTCTTCTGAAGTCTCAAGTCATATTCACACTGCTAGTTTATCAACGTCAAGTTTTGTGTACTGTCACATTACACATGCTAATTGCTGTGTAGTACAAACTTACCAATGTTAAGCTCCATGTAGTACAAACTTACCAATGTTGCGCTCCATGTAGAACAAACTTACCAATGTTAAGCTCAATGTAGTACAAATTTACCAATGTTGAGCTCCATGTAGTTCAAACTTACCAATGTTAAGCTCCATGTAGTACAAACTTACCAATGTTGCACTCCATATAGTACAAACTTACCAATGTTAAGCTCCATGTAGTACAAACTTATCAATGCTAAGCTCCATGTAGTACAAACTTACCAATGTTGAGCTCCATGTAGTACAAACTTACCAATGTTAAGCTCTGTGTAATACAAACTTACCAATGTTAAGCTCTGTGTAGTACAAACTTAACCTTGTTAAACTAATAAGGTGTACTAATACCTGTACCTGTTTTGAGCTCCGTATGTTAAGCTCTGTTTACTTCTATGTTACCCATATTAAGTCTTGTGTACTACTAACTCACCCTTGTTAACATGTATATCCTGCTAACTTACTGACGTTAACCTGTGTGTACGCTAACTTACCCATGTTAACATATGCATACTGCTAATTTACCTATGTTAACATGTGTATGTATTGCTAAGTTACCCATGTTAACATAGGTGTATTGCATGTTAACATATGTGTACTGCTAACTTACCTATGTTAACATGTGTACTGCCAACTTACCAATATTAACATGTGTGTACTGCTAACCTACCCATGTTAAGGAATGTGTACTGATAACTAACCAATGTTAACATATGTGTACTGCTAACTCACCAATGTTAACATGTGTGTACTGCTAACTTAGCCATGTTAACATGTGTGTACTGCTAACTTACCTATGCTAACATGTGTGTACTGCTAACTTACCCATGTTAAGGAATGTGTACTGGTAACTAACCAATGTTAATGTATGTGTACTGCTAACTCACCAATGTTAACATGTGTGTACTGCTAACGTAACCATGTTAACATGTGTGTACTGCTAACTTATCAATGTTAATATGTGTGTACTGCTAACTTACCCATGTTAGCATGTGTGTACTGCTAACTTACTAATGTTAGTGTGTGTGTACTGTTAATTTACCCATGTTAGCATGCATGTACTGCTAACATACCAAAGTTTATGTGTGTGTGTACTGTTAACTTACCAATGTTAATATATGTGTGTGTGTGTGTACTGCTAACTTACTAATGTTAAACTGTGTGTACTGCTAACTTACCAATTTTAACATTTATGTGTACTGTTAACTTACCAATGTTAACGTGTATGTGTACTGGTAACCTACCAATGATAATGTGTGTGTACTGCTAACTTAAAATGTTAACATATGTGTACTGCTAACTTACCCGTGTTAAGCCTAGTGTAGACTCGCCTGTAGACTTTGTAGCGTAGAACCACCCCATTGGGCTGACTGGGAGCAGTCCACTGCACCTGCACCCCTTTATGTTCCCCCACACTGTTGGTGTAGGCCAGCAACTTGGGTTGTTGGAGGCCGAGGGGTGGGGCTTCAAGTGTGTGTACTTGGGCTGACTCACTGGTCACACAGCCGCTGCTTGTGCATGCTTGCACATGGAAGGAATACAGTGTCCAGTGTTTCAGGCCGTCCACCAGTGTAGTGAACTGGTGGCGGGAGAAGACTACTTCATTGTCCATGTACAATGTATAGTTGTATATCTTGCCATTGGGGTTGGTGGGTTGCTTCCAGCTTGCCCTGATAGATGTTGAAGACACTGCCTGAAGTGATGGAGCAGCCAGACCTAATGGTGCTGATGCACTTGTTGTGATAGTTGCAGCTGCACTCTCCACACTGCCCTGACTGTTGTGTGCCGTCACACGGTAAGTGTACAGCTGGCCTGCGAGCACATCAAAGTCTGTGTAAGAGTAGGCCGTTGTTGTAGTGTAAATCTGTGTGCCATCGCGGTGCACGTCATATGATGTGACAATACCATTGGGCTTGAGAGGACTCTTCCAGGATACTTCTATTGCATTTGACTTGGTCAGTCGCAATGTTGGTGGCAGCATACTTGCAGGTTTTGCCTCATCAGGCCGTCCAGTCACAGAGGTGCTGGTGGTACAACCTCCAAATGTACATGCAGTCACAGTGAATGAGTATGCGTGATATGGAACCAGATTGGATACTGTATATGCGTACCCCAAGCCTGAGTAAACAGAGTTATTGTCAACCTTCAAATGGTATACATGAATCTGACCATTTGTCACTTGTGGCTTCGTCCATGCTGCAGCAATGGATGTTGCAGTGAGGGTTGTGAGACTGGGTGGGGTGACAAAGTGGGGTGCTGTCTCGCCTGTGCGGGAGACAGTCGCGGCACTGGCAGTGCACCCGCCACCAGTGCACACAGTTATCACGTAGGAGTAATAGGTATATGCTACAAGCCCTGTGTCTAGGTACTCTTTGGTGTGAGTAACGCTGAAGCTCCACGGGGTGTTATTGCGCTGTAACTGGTAGCTCTGAATGACACCATTTGGTGATGTTGGACCTGTCCACTCAACTTTCAGTTGGCTGAAGACACCTGCCACTTGAGAGACAATAGGAGGGGCAACACCCTCTGGGGGTGCTTCATCAGTCTCCACTGACTGCCATACACTGTCACTGAATCCCTGAGAGTTGATGCCACGAATCTTGTACTGGTACTTAGTGTATGGCTCCAAGGTGGTGTCAATGTATGTGTAGTTATCACTGTCTGTTTTGTCAGTCCGGTATACAACTGTCGGCTGTGACAGTTGACGCTTGCGCCGGCGTCTCTCTGACCGTCGCCAGACTTCGTAGGATAACATCTTGCCATTAGTATCAATGGGAGCCCTCCACCTAATGACAGCCTGAGTAGAGGTTGTCTCACCTATCAATGGGGTTGGTTGATTCTCTGGGGCTATTTCAGCTGTGTAGAATGACTGACTGTTAGCACGTGCACACCCACCATTGGTGCATGCTTCTAACATTATACTGTAGCGTGTGTATGGCATCAGTCTACGCATCTCAAACTCTCGATTCAGACCTTGATACAATGGGTTTATATTGCCTAATTCATATATCAGATAATTAGTGATTAGCCCATTTGGTGCACTTGGAGGATCCCACCGCAAAATGACACTCGTGCCTTGTGCATGTTTGTCAACAACGACAGGCTGAAGGAATGCTGGTGCAGCCTCAGCCGTAGTTGTATGTGTCCACGCACTTGTGACATTGCCTGCCTCGTTGAGGGCAACAACCCTCACCTGGTAGGCTGTGTAGGGATGTAGGCCACTCACAGATGTCTGGTGTACATTGCCAGCCACTCGCACAGACTGCACTGACAACTTTCTCGTTGGATCCTTGATTACTGCACTAAACTGGATCTGGTAAACCTTGATTATTCCATTTGCCTTAAGTGGAGCTTTCCAAGAGAGGGAAAATGAATGTGCCCCTGTGACTGACACAGTGGGAGCATAGATCACCTGTGGGGCAGCTTGTAGGGTGCGTACCCCTGTCCATGCACTCACTGTTTCACCCTTTGAGTTAACGGCTGTTACTTTGTATTCATAGCTGGTGTATGGCAAGAGATCAGGTCCAACATTACTGATACGTAGAGTGTCTCCGATGACAACATTAATCAACATCCCCTCTGCAGTTTGTCCTGCCTGACGTCTGTGTATCCAGTACTTTATAATCACTCCATTTGCATGAAGTGGCGGGTGCCATGAGATGTCAACGTGGGATGGACCCTTAGCGAGTAAAGACGGTGGCAGTTGACCTGTAGGCACGTCCTCAAAAGTGGTCACTCTAGTGCCTGGTCCAGTGCCACAGCCTGTAGAACATGCTTGTATGCGAACTACATAAACAGTGTATGGTAGAAGATTATCAACCAAGAGATCCATGTCAAGTCCTACGCCTCGGTCTATCTCCATTGTCGTTCCAGCATTGAGCAGTACATGATACTGGTCTATGTGTCCACCAGGTTGGGTGGGTGACTCCCACTCTACCAGAAGTTGTGTCGACGCTATCACTGTGACATTAGGGGCAGAGATGCCAACAGGTGTTTGCTGCGGTGTAGTCACCATGACTGGGGTGCTGTTGGTACCACCTGCCCCCGACATTGCCTCAACAATGTAAGAATAGTGGGTTGACTCCATCAACCCCATGTCTGTGTGGTTGAATGTGTCAGGCGTGGTCTCTGTCACAACTACGTATGGTCTGTATGCAGTGGACCGGTATAGCCTGTAGAGTAGAAGCAGACCGTTGGGATGAGCAGGCTCTCTCCAGTACAGTTCCAGCACACTGGCATTGACAATGACAACTCGGGGGACTGGCAAGTCTGAAATACACCAACACAAACTGTTATGGGAAAATCTCTGTACTATCGTGTCACTGTACTGCTATGTCCCTGTACTGTCTTTGTATTGTTGTAATGCAGTGTCACTGTACTGCCTCTGTATTGTTGTACTGCTGCGTCACTGTACTGTCTCTGTATTGTTGTACTGTTGTGTCACTGTATTGTTGTACTGTTGTGTCACTGTACTGTCTCTGTATTGTTGTACTGCTGTGTCATTGTACTGTCTCTGTATTGTTGTACTGTTGTGTCACTGTACTGTCTCTGTATTGTTGTACTGTTGTGTCACTGTACTGTCACTGTATTGTTGTACTGTTGTGTCACTGTACTGTCTCTGTATTGTTGTACTGCTGTGTCATTGTACTGTCTCTGTATTGTTGTACTGTTGTACTGTTGTGTCACTGTACTGTCTCTGTATTGTTGTACTGTTGTGTCACTATACTGTCTCTGTATTGTTGTACTGTTGTGTCTCTGTATTGTGGTACTGCTGTGTCACTTTACTGTCTCTGTATTGTTGTACTGCAGTGTCCCTGTACTGTCTCTGTATTGTTGTACTGTTGTGTCACTGTACTGTCTCTGTATTGTTGTACTGCTGTGTCACTGAACTGTCTCTGTATTGTTGTACTGCAGTGTCACTGTACTGTTTCTGTATTGTTGTACTGTTGTGTCACTGTACTGTCTCTGTATTGTTGTACTGCTGTGTCACTGTACTGTCTCTGTATTGTTGTACTGCTGTGTCACTGTACTGTCTTTGTATTGTTGTAATGCAGTGTCACTGTACTGTCTCTGTATTGTTGTACTGCTGTGTCACTGTGCTGTCTCTGTATTGTTGTACTGCAGTGTCCCTGTACTGTCTCTGTATTGTTGTACTGTTGTGTCACTGTACTGTCTCTGTATTGTTGTACTGCTGTGTCACTGAACTGTCTCTGTATTGTTGTACTGCAGTGTCACTGTACTGTTTCTGTATTGTTGTACTGTTGTGTCACTGTACTGTCTCTGTATTGTTGTACTGTTGTGTCACTGTACTGTCTCTGTATTGTTGTACTGCTCTGTCACTGAACTGTCTCTGTATTGTTGTAATGCAGTGTCACTGTACTGCCTCTGTATTGTTGTACTGTTGTGTCACTGTACTGTCTCTGTATTGTGGTACTGCTGTGTCACTTTACTGTCTCTGTATTGTTGTACTGCAGTGTCCCTGTACTGTCTCTGTATTGTTGTACTGTTGTGTCACTGTACTGTCTCTGTATTGTTGTACTGTTGTGTCCCTGTACTGTCTCTGTATTGTTGTACTGTTGTGTCACTGTACTGTCTCTGTATTGTTGTACTGCAGTGTCCCTGTACTGTCTCTGTATTGTTGTACTGTTGTGTCACTGAACTGTCTCTGTATTGTTGTACGGCAGTGTCACTGTACTGTTTCTGTATTGTTGTACTGTTGTGTCACTGTACTGCCTCTGTATTGTTGTACTGTTGTGTCACTATACTGTCTCTGTATTGTTGTACTGTTGTGTCACTGTACTGTCACTGTATTGTTGTACTGTTTTGTCACTGTACTGTCTCTGTATTGTTGTACTGCTGTGTCATTGTACTGTCTCTGTATTGTTGTACTGTTGTACTGTTGTGTCACTGTACTGTCTCTGTATTGTTGTACTGTTGTACTGTTGTGTCACTGTACTGTCTCTGTATTGTGGTACTGCTGTGTCACTTTACTGTCTCTGTATTGTTGTACTGCAGTGTCCCTGTACTGTCTCTGTATTGTTGTACTGTTGTGTCACTGTACTGTCTCTGTATTGTTGTACTGCTGTGTCACTGAACTGTCTCTGTATTGTTGTACTGCAGTGTCACTGTACTGTTTCTGTATTGTTGTACTGTTGTGTCACTGTACTGTCTCTGTATTGTTGTACTGCTGTGTCACTGTACTGTCTCTGTATTGTTGTACTGCTGTGTCACTGTACTGTCTTTGTATTGTGGTACTGCTGTGTCACTGTACTGTCTCTGTATTATTGTACTGTTGTGTCACTGTCCTGTCTCTGTATTATTGTACTGTTGTGTCACTGTACTGTCTTTGCATTGTGGTACTGCAGTGTCACTGTAGTCTCTGTATTGTGGTACTGCTGTGTCACTGTACTGTCTCTGTATTGTGGTACTGCTGTGTCACTGAACTGTCTCTGTATTGTGGTACTGCTGTGTCACTGTACTCTCTCCGTATTATTGTACTGCTGTGTCACTGTACTGTCTCCGTATTATTGTACTGCTGTGTCACTGTACTGTCTCTGTATTGTGGTACTGCTGTGTCACTGTACTCTATTGTAATGTCACTGTTGTGTTCCATTGCTGCAATGCTATGTCAACTTAGTGTCACTGTCTAATGTGTTTACCTTGTGGCGTGTCTTGTTTAGTTCTCTTTGTCACGACGGTGCTGTTTCTACAACCAGCTTCAGTGCAAGCTGACAGCACAAACCTGTACTCTTTATAGGGCTCCAGACCTACACAACAACACACAGACAACATCTATTAAGTAGATTGTATGGCTGAATACTGCAGACTAAGGTTAAAGTAACTTAAAAATCAACTATGGCTAAGACCTTAAGTTATCATCATCTTTGTTTCCAGCCTCTGCTGGGTTTGGCATTCTCCCAACTGCCTTCTTCCTGGTATGGTCCCAAGCATCCCGTAGGACATGTGATACAGAGCAGTGAAGTAGATCAAGTTATAACATTTATGTATGCCAGAATATATTGGTTTATCAAAGCACCATTGTTTATCACTGTGATCATTTATACCCCGTGACTGGTCAACTCACCAGTTAAAGTGTAATCCATGACAAATCAACTCACCAGTTAATGGGTAATCCATGACTAATCAACTCACCAGTTAACTTGTATTCCATGGTTAATCAACTCACCAGTTAATGTGTAATCCATGACTAATCAACTCACCAGAGTTTATGTAAACCATGACAAATCAACTCACCAGTTAACGTGTATTCCATGACTAATCAACTTACCAGTTAACGTGTATTCCATGACTAATCAACTCACCAGTTAATGTGTATGTAATCCATGACTAATCAACCCACCAGTTAATGTGTAATCCATGACTAATCAACTCACCAGTTAACGTGTATTCCATGACTAATCAACTCACCAGTTAATGTGTAATCCATGACTAATCAACTCACCAGTTAATGTGTAATCCATGACTAATCAACTCATCAGTTAACTTGTATTCAGTGACTAATCAACTCACCAGTTAATGTGTATTCAATGACTAATCAACTCACCAGTTAACATGTATTCCATGACTAATCAACTCACTAATTAACTTGTATTCCATGACTAATCAACTCACCAGTTAATGTGTAATCCATGACTAATCAACTCACCAGTTAATGTGTATTCAGTGACTAATCAACTCACCAGTTAACTTGTATTCCGTGACTAATTAATTCACCAGTTAAAGTGTAATCCATGACTAATCAACTCACCAGTTAATGTGTTATCCATGACTAATCAACTCACCAGTTAATGTGTATTCAGTGACTAATCAACTCACCAGTTAAAGTGTAATCCATAGTGAGGGCTCTTAATGTAATAAATTTTCACATCTGGACAAAAGCATGAAATTTGGCACAGATGACCTCCATGCCATACTATTTCAGAATTTTGATGGAAGCAACCTGAGATTTTGATGCTTCCACCATTTTTTGCAATATTCAAAATGGCTGCCATCGAAAATAAAAAACTTGCTTTTCCATATTTCATGAACAGTTTCATATAAAACATTAATATTAGGCTTACTTTATACATATCCGGATATTATAATTACAAATATGGTATATTCGGACTTATCCAACATTCACATCCGCCATTTTTAAAGATGGCGGCCGTATTCACTAATGTTGCTATATCTCATAAAGTATGATAGTTAGAGTTGTTATTTTGGCATCAATGCATAGATAAGTGGATAGCGATTTCAAATATATCAAACATTTCACATCTGATCTTAATTTGACCTTCACAACCGCCACTTAATAAAATGGCGGCTGTAAAATCGAATTGTTTATATATCTTTAAAACGAGATATTTGGCGGGATGCTATAGGGACACTTTTTCAATATATACATATATTGGGGCAGATATTTTTAATATTTTACTTCTTGACCTTGACCGACATTCACATCCGCCATTTTGAAAGATGGCGGCCGTATTCAATAATGTTGCTATATCTTATCAAATATGGCACCTAGAGTCTTGATTTTGGTATCATTGTATAGGTGCCTGGATAGCGATTTCAAATTCGTCAAACATTTTACACCTGACCTTAATGTGACCTTCACAACTGCCATTTAATAAAATGGTGCATGTAAAATCGAATTGCTTACATATTTTCTAAACAATTTATTTGGAGGGATGTTATATGGACAGTTTTGTCAAAATATACGTATGTTGGGGTAGCTATTTTAAATATTTTACTTTTTGACCTTGACCGACATTTACATTCGCCATTTTCCAAGATGGTGGCCCTCAAAGCTAATGTCCCTATATCCTGCGAACTTTACCACCTATAATCGATATCAAAGCTACATGTACAGCGCAAGTGGTGCTGACTCTGTCATGGAATATGATGTAGGCAATGCATATCACATTATGATAATTATAAAGTTAAAACATAAATATGTTGTGGTAGAAAACATGAAGTTTAATTCAAATCGGTGAAAAGAATATCCTTCAGATCATGACGTAGGGTGTAACATCAGTCACAGATGTCCGTATTTGTAGCATCGCATAGCTTACACTCCATCGTTGTTGATGCACCCGCCTTCACAGTTACACAGAATAGTGCACTTTATTCCTGCTGTGGCACATATGCAGTTTCCTCTGCACACCTTTCCACATTCACAGTGGTGGAGGAGAGCACACGCTTTGCTGGCGTCGTCTAGAACAGTCCAAAATGGCACCCAGAGTTTCGTGTTCACGTCTTGCATCCAATCCAGGATGCTGCTGATATCGGTGCCACTGCACAACATCTTGGTCATCACGAAGAGGGTCACAGCCTCCAAATGAGATTCGCCAAGGATGTCCTCTCAGTTATTAGTGTTCTGCGACCGAGAAACCCTTTCTTACCACACAATCGTCCGGATTTGGTCACGCTCCATACGCGAGAGGTCATGCCATCTGCTATTGTGCAGGCACTCTGCAATGCGTACAACAGAGGCAAGGATCTCCATGATGCCTTCGTTAGTGACCGTCTGAGGAACGGTCGTGTTGCCATCACAGACACCATCAAGAGGTCGGCTCTCCAGACGTTCGCAAGACGTACAGATGATACAAAGAACAGAAGCAAAGTAATTGCTCGTGTGCACTCTTTTCCTATCACTGCAGCCCCGGCCAGATTTCGACTTGGACAACTTATTCAAGTATGAAAACCAGAAAGAGCCACCATCGTTGTCTGACCAGGGAAAGCTCAGATCCGGCACAAAGTCTGATGTCCTACAATGTCTGACTATCCCAAAACACACCTCCTGATGATGTTACGGTGAAGGTGTTGGATGGCCCAGCTGTGGTTCACATGGTTCACCCAACCTACGGAACTAACTACCAGCAATATGTTGTGCGTCACTTCATGCCATTCATTACCAACTCTCTCACAAATTCGACATCGTGACTCGACATCATTTGGGACAACTACCCTGATCACAACCTCAAAGCCCAGGCTCAGGCAAAACGAGGCAACCCCGGCGTGACAACCATCGTCGAAGGCCCTACGCCTGTACATCGTGACTGGAACAAGTTTCTAGCAATTTCAAGAAACAAGGTGCAGCTGTTTAGGTTCCTTTCAAAAGCTGTCATCGAAGCGTCATCTCAGTTCACCGATGTTGTGGTTTGCTCCACGTACGACGATCATGTATTGGTGAATACCTCCATTGGTGAATACCGATCATGCCATACAATCACCAGGAGGCTGATAGCAGGATATTTCTGCATCTTTCTCACGCCGTACAACAAGGTCATTCGAAAGCTTTCATCCGCACAGTCGACAGTGATGTTGTCATCATTGCTGTTGGACATTTTGGCAGCCTGGGTGTGATAGAGTTGTGGATAGGCTTTTGAACTGGAAAAGCCTTCCAACACATCCCAATTCATGAAATCACCCAAACACTTGGTCCTGAGAAGTCGCTGTCATGTCCACTGTTCCATTCGTTCACGGGGTGTGATACGACATCATCGTTCCTTGGTATCGGGAAGAAGACAGCCTGGGCAGCATGGCAGGCATACCCTGACCTTACGGAAACACTACTCACTGTTTCCGATGATCCTACGCTCTTAACACTCGAATCCATCCACATGGCACGCCTTGAACGCTGGACTGTTGTCATGCACATCTAGAGCAGTGGCAGCTCAAGGGTGAATGATGTGAGACGTCAACTCTTCACCCATGGTACTAGGACGCTCGACCACATCCCCCCACACAGGAAGCGCTGCTTCAACATGCAAAGCGAGCTCTGTACCAGGCAGGTTAAATATGGAGACAAGCAAGGCAGCGACACCAAGATGTCCCGGATGCTTCAGCATGGGGTTGGACGCAAGACGGTGAACACGAAACTCTGGGTGACATTCTGGACTGTTCTAGACGACGCCAGCAAAGCGTGTGCTCTCCTCCACCACTGTGGATGTGGAAAGGCGTTCAGAGGAAACTGCATATGCGCCAGAGCAGGAATCAAGTGCACTATTCTGTAACTGTGAAGGCGGGTGCATCAACAACGATGGAGTGTAAGCTATGTGATGCTACAAATACGGACATATGTGACTGATGATACGCCCTACGTCATGATCTGAAGGATATTCTTTTCACCGATTTGAATTAAACTTCATGTTTTCTACCACAACATATTTATGTTTTAACTTTATAATTATCATAATGTGATATGCATTGCCTACATCATATTCCATGACAGAGTCAGCACCACTTGCGCTGTACATGTAGCTTTGATATCGATTCTAGATGGTAAAGTTCACAGGATATAGCGACATTAGCTTTGAGGGCCACCATCTTGGAAAATGGCGAATGTAAATATCGGTCAAGGTCAAAAAGTAAAATATTTAAAATAGCTACCCCAACATATGTATATTTTGACAAAACTGTCCATATAACATCCCTCCAAATAAATTGTTTAAAAAAGATGTAAGCAATTCGATTTTACATGCACCATTTTATTAAATGGCGGTTGTGAAGGTCACATTAAGGTCAGGTGTAAAATGTTTGATGAATTTTAAATCGCTATCCAGGTACCTATACATTGATACCAAAATCAAGACTCTAGGTGCCATATTTGATAAGATATAGCAACATTAATGAATACGGCCGCCATCTTTCAAAATAGCGGATGTGAATGTCGGTCAAGGTCAAGAAGTAAAATATTTAAAATATCTACCCCAATATATGTATATATTGAAAAAGTGTCCGTATAGCATCCTTCCAAATATCTTGTTTTAAAGATATATAAACAATTCGATTTTACAGCCGCCATTTTATTAAATGGCAGTTGTGAAGGTCAAATTAAGGTCAGATGTGAAATGTTTGATAAATTTGAAATTGCTATCCACTTATCTATACATTGATGCAAAAATAACGACTCTAAGTATCATATTTTATCAGATATAGCAACATTAGTGAATACGGCCGCCATCTTTAAAAATGGCGGATGTGAATGTCAGATAAGTCAAAATATACCATATTTGAAATTATAATACCCGGATATGTATACATTACGCCTAATGTTAAAGTTTTATGTGAAACTGTTCTTGAAATATGGAAAAGCATGTTTTTTATTTTCGATGGCAGCCATTTTGAATATTGCAAAAAATGGTGGAAGCATCAAAATCTCAGGTTGCTTCCATCAAAATTCTGAAATAGTATGGCATGGAGGTCATCTGTGACAAATTTCATGCTTTTGTCCAGCAGTGAAAATTTATGGCCTTTTCTGACATCAAGAGCCCTCACTACCATGCCTAATCAACTAACCAGTTAATGTGTTTTCCGTGACTAATCAACTCACCAGTTAACTTCCTTTGGCAAACAATTCTATAGAAAACTATAGATTTTCTTTAGTTTTCTATAGAATTCTACAGAATTGTCTATAGATTTTGTGTGGCCTAAAGTTTTCTATATAATTTTATAGAGTTGTCTGTAGTTTTCTAAAGAATTCTATAGATTTTTCTATAGAAAACTATTGGCGAAAATCCTATAGAAAACTATAAGCAAAAATCCTATAGAATATTCTATAGAAAATTTTAAGTTTTTTTGGCCAAGGGTTGCGGCTCTGGTGCATCTGGCCAGCGCCAACCGCTCGCGCCCTGTGACATCGGCTTATTTAGGTCGACTCGACGATATTAAATTGCTCTAAAACACAGTTACAACATTAATATCTGACTTCTTTGACATTGTCATTGTATCGGAAGTTATGTAGAATGACATTACGAACAGATACACATTGAAAAAAGCTGGTAAAAAGCTTTGAAAACGCCCTAATAATTTAGGCCAGTTAACTGGAATATTACCAAGTTAGATTTGGTGACGTCAACAATAATAGTAGAAACAGAAACTATTGTATCTGACGCATGTTCTAAAGTGAGTGAATCATTGCTTTTCTCAGACTCAGCCGTCCGCGGGCAACGCCATTTGTTAAAGATGAAAATGTCGTTTAATATACAGAAAAATGTACTTCTACGTAATACAAAATTACCTACCCGTTTATATTAACGCCAGTTATACATTGTATACGTTAACTGGCTGATTTTTGTTAAATTCTAGTCATTCGTTGTGGTATAAAATGTACTGCACGCTTACGACACACTCACAAAAACACGCATTCGCCTACTGATTATTGCGCCATCTAGCGAATGATTTCACATGGATGATGGTTGTTTTATTATCTACTAGGTGGCAGGGTGATTATTTATAATCAATCAAATATATACATTTATTTACTGCGCGACTTATGGATTAGCCAATAAAAACCATCGTTACATTATGTTTCCGCACAGCAAAGACTCGGGTAAATGCAATTTCGCGCCAGTTTAGAACGTTCTGTCAAACTGCGTATAGAATCCGGACCGAGCTCCTATACTAAATGTTGCCGTTGTAACTGTATATTTGCGTATATTGTGTTATTCAATTATTCGTCATCATAGCAGGACCCAGGTATATTAACCATTGGCAAAAAAACTTCACATTTTCTATAGAATATTCTACAGGATAGTTTTCTATATAATATTCTATAGAATTTTTGATTATAGTTTTTTATAGGATTTTTGCCAATGGTTTTCTATAGAATTTTTGTGGTTTTCTATAGAATATTGTATAGGATATTTGCCAGTAGTTTTCTATTGAATATTGTATAGGATTTTTCCATATAGTTTTCTATAGAATTTTTGCCAATGGTTTTCTATAGAATGTTTGTGGTTTTCTATAGAATATTTTATAGGATTTTTGTCAGTAGTTTTCTATAGAATAGTCTATAGGCTTTTGCCAATGGTTTTCTATAGAATTGTTGTGGTTTTCTACAGAATATTCTACAGGATTTTTGCCAGTGCTTTTCTATAGAATATTTTAAAGGATATTTGCTAATAGTTTTCTATAGAATATTCTATAGGATTTTTGCGTGCAAAAATCCTATAGAATATTCTATAGGAAATCTTTCCCTTGGCAAAATATTCTATAGAAAACTATAGATTTTCTATAGATTTTGTGTGGCCTAAAGTTGTCTATATAATTTTATAGATTTTTCTATAGTTTTCTAAAGAATTATATAGATTTTTCTATAGAAAACGATTGGCGAAAATCCTATAGAAAACTATAAGCAAAAATCCTATAGAATATTCTATAGAAAATTTAAAGTTTTTTTGGCCAAGGGTTGTATTCCGTGACTAATTAATTCACCAGTTACAGTGTAATCCATGACTAATCAACTCACCAGTTAATGTGTATTTCATGAATAATCAACTCACCAGGTAATGTGTATTCTCTGTTTGATCCAGACACATTAGCAATAATGCCACTGTCAAGTAAGTATATATGAAACTCAACGATGAATCCGTTTGGTTTGTGTGGCAGAGACCAGGTAAGTTGAAGCGCTGTCGCACTAAGAGCAACAACAATAGGGGGCAGCACCTGCTCTGGTTTTGCTTGAAGTGTTGCCACTTTCACCTATGAACACAAATATAGACCAATATAACATTTTCAAATACAAACAACAACACTGGCTAATGTGACAATTTCATCTATGAAAAACAACATGGACCAATGTGACATTTCAAATTAACAACATCAACACTGGCCAGTGTGACAATGTCATCTATGAAAAACAACATGGCTCATGTATGAAAGAGTATTTAAAAAAAGGAACATGCATATCTCAGTACTGTCTTGTATGACAAAGTCTAGGCAAAAACTACATTTTAGAAATTTTGTTATATAATTTCTAAAGTGGCCCATTAGAGTGTCATTGGAATGCCATATCAATAACATAATTCATTACATGTATTCCAGCATTATGTCCAGGTAACCTATATAGATTGTGTTAATGAATCTTTGAAATATAACAATTACTATGATTTAACAATTAATTCAATGATTGTGTTATAAAAGAGAGAAAATGAGAACATTACCCGTTTGCTGTTGACACAGCCAAAGTCATTACACACACTCAGAGTGTAAATGTATGTCTGATATGGCTGGATGGCATTGTTGTCAGTGAAAGCCTTCTTGCTGTGGTCACGGAATATCTCAATGCCATCACGCAGTATAATGAACCAAAGAATGCGACCTGTCAACAATGACCAATGAGATCTCTGTTATCATGTTTCTGCCTGAATCTAGGAGGAGTTTCATTTCTGTGTTGATCAACATGAAGAGCATATCTTGAACGGTGCTTACCTCGTGTTACCCCGGCATACATGTGTGGCTTAGAAACGATGGCACTAACAGAGAAACAACTGGATAAGAAGAATCATTGGAGCGAAGAGAATGGATAAGAGAAGAATGGATGAACTGAGAGTGGAGGCTAGAGTAACGGAAACTTTAAAGTAGAAACTAGTGAGGAATTAGTTGAAATGGGCTGGGCATGTGGAAAGAATGAAAGAAAAAAAATTGACAACGACAGCAGATGCCCAGAAAGTGGAGACAGGGAAGACAGAGAATGCAATTGGAGGACTGAATTAGGAGAGGTCTGCAAAGAGTGGGAGGAGAATGGAGAACAAAAAATAGAAGAAATTGGAGACTGTTGATAGAGAAAGCAGTGAGAGACAAGTGAGGAGAGGAAACTCAATATGAAAAAAAGATGACAGTAACAATGGCAAATGACATACGTGAGATATGTACATGACATACGTGTGAGATATAAACATGACCTCTATGTGAGACATGTACATGACATCTGTGTGAGACATGTACATGACATACGTGTGAGATATATACATGACATCTATGTGAGACATGTACATGACATCTGTGTGAGACATGTACATGACATCTGTGTGAGATATCTACATGACGTCTATGTGAAACATGTACATGACATTTGTGTGAAACGTGTACATGATATCTATGTGAGTGTGTGTGTGTGATTGTGTGTGTGTGTGTATGTGTGTGAGTGTATGTGTGTGAGTGTGTGAGTGTGTGTGGGATTTTATGTGTGTGTATGCGATTTCAATTCAATTCAATAACTTTATTCCGGAACATTACATCCATATGAAAACCTAAAGTATGACTAATAACTATATACATAAAGCATTTTCCGCCAATGACGACACAGTGGTGAAGTATACAGAGCATCACTATTCATGATACTCTGTAGTATTGCATTGCCCGATTTAGCTATACACGTCAACAAAATATACACATTTTTTATAATTAACATTTTACATGTGGGTAAGACTCTTGACACAAACATATAACTCGCACTACAATCTCGAGGTCCATTGCATAAAAATCTAAACACATTATTGTATGCTACACACAGTTTTCTCATTGACTCTGCTCTATAGCAAAACCACAGCTGGCATGTATACAATGAAGTACAGTAGGATTTAAATAAAGTACATTTTACAGATTTTGTGCACATGTAAAACATTCGGATCAAGGCATTACCCTGAGCATAAATTTTCTTGTATTGCCTAGATATGTCATCATTGTCACATAGATCTTCTGTGATAATATGTCCAAGATATTTATACTTACTAACCCTTGGCAATGTTTCACCATTTAGCAAAACGTTTGGAATGTGGATATCTTTGAACTTTTTACAAGAAAATATCATGACGTTATTTTTGGTACTATTGTATTTAATATCATGTTCTATCCCATACACACAGATACTAACATTGATAAACCCATAGATGAAGGTGCCATGAGCACTAAATCATCAGCATACATCAAATGGTTAATTAACGAGGAACCTCCAGCATCCAGCATTTACATTGTTTAATTTGTAACTGAGATCATCCATGTATATATTGTATACATGTATATATTGTGTACATATATATGCATGTGTATTCTCATACTCACGCCAACAATACACTAACTGACCATTTAGTGCTGTGGGTGTCTTCCATGTCAGGTATATTGTATCGAGTTGATCAGCTTCTACAGTAGCAGTGGGAGCAGTCACCCCTTCCGGCAGTGTTTGTTGTGTAGTGGCAGTCGAGTAGGACGTCTTTGTTCTGCCTGCTCCATTCACTGCCACTAAAGAGTATTGGTAGTCTGTGTAGGGGGACAGGCCAGTGTCTACAAAACACAACAAACATGTCCATGGTGTGTTTACAGGGACAGTCCAGTGTCTACAATACACAACAAACATGTCTACAGTGTGTTTACAGGGACAGTCCAGTGTCTACAAAACACAACAAACATGTCCATGGTGTGTTTACAGGGACAGGCCAGTGTCTACAAAACACAACAAACATGTCCATTGTGTGTTTACAGGGACAGTCCAGTGTCTACAAAACACAACAAACATGTCCATGGTGTGTTTACAGGGACAGTCCAGTGTCTACAAAACACAACAAACATGTCTACAGTGTGTTTACAGGGACAGTCCAGTGTCTACAAAACACAACAAACATGTCCATGGTGTGTTTACAGGGACAGTCCAGTGTCTACAAAACACAACAAACATGTCCATGGTGTGTTTACAGGGACAGGCCAGTGTCTACAAAACACAACAAACATGTCCATGGTGTGTTTACAGGGACAGTCCAGTGTCTACAAAACACAACAAACATGTCCATGGTGTGTTTACAGGGACAGTCCAGTGTCTACAAAACACAACAAACATGTCCATGGTGTGTTTACAGGGACAGTCCAGTGTCTACAAAACACAACAAACATGTCCATGTTGTGTTTACAGGGACAGTCCAGTGTCTACAAAACACAACAAACATGTCCATGGTGTGTTTACAGGGACAGTCCAGTGTCTAAAAAACACAGCAAACATGTCCATGGTCTGTTTACAGGGACAGTCCAGTGTCTACAAGACACAACAAACATGTCCATGTTGTGTTTAAAGGGACAGTCCAGTGTCTACAAAACACAACAAGCATGTCCATGGTCTGTTTACAGGGACAGTCCAGTGTATACAAAACACAACAAGCATGTCCATGGTCTGTTTACAGGGACAGTCCAGTGTATACAAAACACAACAAGCATGTCCATGGTGTGTTTACAGGGACAGTCCAGTGTATACAAAACACAACAAGCATGTCCATGTTGTGTTTACAGGGACAGTCCAGTGTCTACAAAACACAACAAACATGTCCATGGTGTGTTTACAGGGACAGTCCAGTGTCTACAAAACACAACAAACATGTCCATGGTGTGTTTACAGGGACAGTCCAGTGTCTACAAAACACAACAAACATGTCCATGGTGTGTTTACAGGGACAGTCCAGTGTCTACAAAACACAACAAACATGTCCATGGTGTGTTTACAGGGACAGTCCAGTGTCTACAAAACACAACAAACATGTCCATGGTGTGTTTACAGGGACAGTCCAGTGTCTACAAAACACAACAAACATGTCCATGGTGTGTTTACAGGGACAGTCCAGTGTCTACAAAACACAACAAACATGTCCATGTTGTGTTTACAGGGACAGTCCAGTGTCTACAAAACACAACAAACATGTCCATGGTGTGTTTACAGGGACAGTCCAGTGTCTACAAAACACAACAAACATGTCCAAGGTGTGTTTACAGGGACAGTCCAGTGTCTACAAAACACAACAAACATGTCCATGGTGTGTCTACAGGGACAGTCCAGTGTCTACAAAACACAACAAACATGTCCATGTTGTGTTTACAGGGACAGTCCAGTGTATACAAAACACAACAAACATGTCCATGGTGTGTCTACAGGGACAGTCCATTGTTTACAAAACACAACAAACATGTCCATGTTGTGTTTACAGGGACAGTCCAGTGTCTACAAAACACAACAAACATGTCCATGGTGTGTCTACAGGGACAGTTCAGTGTCTACAAAACACAACAAACATGTCCATGGTGTGTTTACAGGGACAGTCCAGTGTCTACAAAACACAACAAACATGTCTATGGCTTGTTTACAGGGACAGGACAATGTCTATAAGACACAAGACACATGTCTGTGGCTTGTTTACAGGGACAGGACAATGTCTATAAGACACAACAAACATGTCTATGACTTGTTTACGGGGACAGTACAATGTCTATAAGACACAACAAACATGTCTATGACTTGTTTTCATGGACAGCACAATGTCTGAGAGAGA
>OZ024856.1:32544900-32559900 GCA_964017155.1 Oasisia sp. SBJ-2009
TCACAGCACCTCAATGCACCTACCAACACATAACATCACATCTAATATACACTCATACCACTGTACCTACCAACACATAACATCACATCTAACACACACTCATACCAAGGTACCTACCAACACAACACATCATGAACAAGGCCTAACTGAGAGGATATGGCCTATTAGAGGTTTTGTATATATAAAGAATTCTGTTAATTAACAAAATTGGATATTGGTGGATGAGTGGGGTAGGGGTCCATTTGGATAAAAATATGGACAAAAATGAGTATAATGCTCGACTGTGAACTTCAACACAAAAACATTCTGGTCTTTATATAAAATGTCAGCTGTGCTTGTAAATGTGTGGTTATTTTTTGATATAACGGCAACTTGTTTAAGTTGCCGTTCTCTTATGTGTAATGTGTTCTAACCGTTCCTGTCAAAGAAAGGCTTGCGACCCTGTCTGTACTTACCCCTGTAATTATTGTATCAATCCCATCACATGAAGACAGATATGAATGTGAATATATCACTGCATTTTGTAAGCCTTTCTAACTCACTTGTATGAGAGGTGGGTGGATGGCATTGATCCTAAAGAACAATTTTTTGATTATTGGAAGTTGTTATATTTGCATCGTCCAACTGAGGTGATAGTGTTACCTTTGACCACAGCACTTGTGGTTTTGAAGGCGTGTGTGGAACTGACCGCCACAACAAACCACACCTCCAGCTTCACCAGGGATGTAGTGACGGCCACAACACACGTGGCCTTTCTTGTTGTCATACAGCACCCCATCACAACACGTCTACCAACACAACAACATTGACCATGACCATTCAAGTAGTAACACTTTATTCTACATGCCAATCACACATCATCACAACATGTCTACCAACACAACAATATTGACCATAACTATTCAAGTAGTAACAATTTATTCTACAAGCAATCACACATCATCACAACATGTCTACCAACACAACAATATTGACCATAACTATTCAAGTAGTAACAATTTATTCTACAAGCAATCACACACCATCACAACACGTCTACCAACACAACAATATTGACCATAACTATTCAAGTAGTAACAATTTATTCTACATGCCAATCACACGCCATCACAACATGTCTACCAACACAACAATATTGACCATAACTATTCAAGTAGTAACAATTTATTCTACAAGCAATCACACACCATCACAACACGTCTACCAACACAACAATATTGACCATAACTATTCAAGTAGTAACAATTTATTCTACATGCCAATCACACGCCATCACAACATGTCTACCAATACAACAACATTGACCATAACTATTCAAGTAGTAACACTTTATTCTACAAGCAATCACACACCATCACAACACGTCTACCAACACAACAACATTGACCATAACTATTCAAGTAGTAACAATTTATTCTACAAGCAATCACACACCATCACAACACGTCTACCAACACAACAACATTGACCATAACCTTTCAAGTAGTAAAAATTTATTTTACATGCCAATCACAAGCCATCACAACACGTCTACCAACACAACAATATTGACCATAACTATTCAAGGAGTAACAATTTATTTTACATGCCAATCCTGGTAAGCTTATATATAAGAGATGTGTTCCATACTACACAATATCAAAGTTTATACATGACAACATTGGAGAGAAATATGATATTTTGTAATGTTTCCCAAACCTAATTTTACAGGGTTTTTTCAAATACCGCAATGTAAAAAGTAAGGATGGGTTAAGCAAACGTGTCGGCACCAAAACAAAAACATCATTATTAAAAATGTGCTGATATCTTGTGTAGTGTATTGATTAAATTGTTACAATTTATAGAACATTGGTGTAAAATATAATAATTGTAGTATAAAAACAGTTTATTGTTTTATTGTTTATTGTATGTAATTATTGTTTAATAAAGAAAAAAACACATGTAATGCAAAACTGGCAATTGTATAAAGTATTGCATAATATTATATTATAAATGTATTATATGTATGCAGAATATTTCATCCTTACAGCAACGACCAGGAAAGAACCAAGGAATCTGGCAGAACGGCCCATGAATTTGGTGGCCAAAGGACTGAACATGAAATCCTGAATGCTGGGAAGAAGATGCTGGTCTCATAGTTGATGTGGAGTCTGGTGGATGGCTAGTGCAGTCTGTAACGAAGGTGTATCTGCCGACTCACTTCAGTCTACGTGATGTAGGAAGGATAAAAGATGTAGTGGTGTGAAAGGGAGTCTGTATAGAACCTGAAGTTAGAACTTCCAGCTTCAACAGAAACGTACACCTAAAACTGTCTATTATTCAGACATTCACCAAATTTCATTTTAGACAATGTGGTGTGCACCACTGATGCGCGAGAGAAGAATTGTGACAGGTGTGTAGCAGTTGACCTGACGTGACAGGTCAGCTGTGAGCATACCTTTGGTCCTGAGTAGCAGGTGTCTCCACAGAAGCTCTCCAGGAGGTCACATTCCAGGTACATGCATTTGTGAGACATGTCCTGTGGCCTGCTCTCAACTCTGTCACAAAGAACAAACAACTCCATCAAAGATCACACACAACGCTGCCATAGATCACACACAACTCTGTCATAGATCACGCACAGCTCTGTCATAGATCACACACAACTCTGTCATAGATCATGCACAACTCTGTCATAGATCATGCACAACTCTGTCATAGATCATGCACAACTCTGTCATAGATCATGCACAACTCTGTCATAGATCATGCACAACTCTGTCATAGATCACACACAACTCTGTCATAGATCATGCACAACTCTGTCATAGATTACACACAACTGTGACACAGGTCACACACAACTCTGTCATATATCACACACAACTCTGTCATAGATCACGCACAACTCTATCACAGGTCACACACAACAGTGACACAGGTCACACATCATCATGCTGTCGGTCGCGAAGCGACAAAGATTGCTTCCATCACTTGACTGTTGCTCTCCATTTATCTCTCTGCTGTGAGAGTGATGTCCAGGAGTTCATACCTTACTGACAGACGGCAAGCCATTAAAATAGGTAACTGCTTCTCAGACATGCTGCCCACCTCTTGTGGTGTCCCCCAGGGTTCTGTTTTGGGTCCGTTGCTTTTCACTCTGTACACAACACCATTAAGCTCAGTTATCCAGAGTCATAACCTGGATCATCACCTTTATGCAGATGACACACAAATCTATGTTTCTCTGACCACACCAGATACTTGTCGCTCCCTAAACCAGCTCAGGGATTGTGTCCAAGATGTCTCCCTCTGGATGAAAAATAGTAAATTAAAACTAAATGCAGATAAGACTGAATTTCTCATCATTGGTACCTCAACGCAGCGGGCAAAACTCAATGGCTTTTTCCCGACACATATTCTGAGTCAGAGTATCACACCAGCCACCTCAGTTTTAAATCTCGGAGTAACGTTTGATGAAAACTTCAATTTCAAAAAACATATCTCGAAAACATGCCGTTGCTGTTTTTACCATATCCGTGATCTTCGCCGTATCCGCTGGTTTTTATCACTTTCCGTTGCTAAAACCATCGCCACAGCTCTAGTAAGCAGCAGACTCGACTACTGCAATTCCCTCCTTTACAATACCGCAAACAAGGACATAGCCAAACTTCAGCGTGTCCAAAATTGTTTAGCAAGGGTAGTCACGCGTTCTCCACATTTTTCTCGCTCAGTGCCGCTTCTAAAATCACTGCATTGGCTACCTGTGCACTATCGCATTATTTTCAAAATGTGTACAATAGCCTATCAAGCACTCTCATCTACACAACCAGCATATCTAAATTCAATGCTAACTCCAACAAGAAATTCCAGACAGCTACGCTCAACCAGTAGTAACCCTCTTCACATCCCTCGGGTGAAAACGAAAGCCGGGACCCGAGCTTTCTCGGTTGCCGCACCAGCGGTGTGGAATTCGCTTCCTGCCAGTGTTAAATCACAAGGTAATATAGTTTCATTCCGCCGACATCTAAAAACCTATCTCTTTAATGCTGCCTATCCTCCTTAGCCTCCTAGCTTTTCCATCCATCCGTTGACGACTCACGCATTGCTTTCGATTATGAGATTGATTAATCCCCTGGTTTTGTCGCGCCACTGAGCTTGATTTTCGAGGATATTGGCGCAAAAGAAGTTACTATTATTATTATTATTATTATCCTCCTCTGTATTTCATCGTCAATGCATCCATCACTTGATATAGTGCTTCCGAGGTAGGTGAATTCCAGAACAGAGTTCAACTTGTTTCCATCAACCATGATATCCTCCTCTCGGGTTCTTGTAGAGTTGGGTTGGTACAGCACCTCGGTCTTCTTGATGTTAATCTTCAGGCCAAACTTCTTTGATGCATTGGAGAAAGCATCCACTATATTCTGAATCTCTTCAGCAGAGTGTGCAACCAGTGCACTGTCATCTGCGAATAGCAGCTCTCTCATCAGTATCCGAGTAGTCTTGGTCTTCGTTCTGAAGTGTGCGACGTTGAATAGGTCAGAGCTCTCTCTCTGGACTGTATGTAGACGCCATCCCCCATGTCTCGGAAAGCATCATCGAGCATTGCTGATAGGAAGATGGAGAACAGCGTGGGGGCCAGTACACATCCTTGCTTGACCCCATTTGTGACACTGAACAATTCCGAGACTTCCCCTCCAACACTAACATTCGCCATCATTCCGGTATGTAGTGCCTCGATCATTGTTGTGAACTTCTCTGGGCATCCATACTTCATCAGTAGCTGCCATAGCCCGGTCCTCCCAACTGTATCGAACGCCTTACTGAAGTCGACAAATACCATGTACAGTGGTCGGTCCTGCTCAATGCACTTTTCTTGTAGTTGTCGGAGACAGAATATCATATCCATGGTGCTACGGTTACCTCTGAAGCCACATTGAGTCTCTGGAACTACCTCTGGTGTTGTGTGGGTAGATAGTCTGTTGAGTAGGATCCTGACGAAGATCTTGCCTGCTATGGAAAGAAGAGAGATTCCTCTATAGTTCCCACAGTCTGTTCGATCACCTTTCTTGTAGATGGTTACAATGCTGGCATCCTTCCATGCTTGTGGTACAGAACCCACCTCCCAGGCATTGGTGATTAGTTGGTGCAGTCTGCTGAACAGATTGTCTCCTCCGTGCTTCCATACTTCTGCAGGAATTCCATCTCCTCCAGGTGCTTTGCCATCTTTCAGGCCGGCGATTGCTTTAGCCATCTCATCCATAGTTGGAATCTTAACTAGGCTTGTCTTGATAATGCGCTGTGGGATGTTGTCCAAAGCTTCGTGATCTATGTCGCCAGGGACGTTGAGTAGCTTCTGGAAGTGTTCACTCCATCTTGCCACAACTCTCTTGCTGTCAGAGAAGGTCTCCATTCCATCTGCTGATTTCATTTGAACATGTCCCTTCTTTTTGGGTCCCCACACTTCCTTCAGTCCATTGTAGAAGCCCTTCATGTTGTTACTGTCAGCAGCTCTCTGCAGCTCCACTGCCTTCCTCTCCCACCAGTCTGACTTCAGTGCATGGGTGTGTTTTTGTAGCAGTCTGCAGGCATCTTTATATGCTGCAGTGGTGGATCTAGTGCTCCTGGTTTGCAACACTCTCTGGTGGGCTTGGTCTCTTCTGCTCATAAGAGTCTGTAGCTCCTGGTCGTTGGGGTCGAACCAGTCCTGGTGTTTTCTGTCTGGCTTGCCAAGATATGTCTTGGCTGTGTTGTACACGACCTGCTGCAGAGCTGCCCATTTCTCATCTGGTGTTGAGTTTTCCTTCTCGTCCCATTGGGCGAGAGCACTGTCCATCTCCTGCTCAAAACTCTCCCTATGGCTGGTGGTACTTAGTTTTGCTGTGTTGAGCTTGGTCGGCTTACTTGTTCCTTGCCTGCTGTGCTTTTGTCGTATTTTGTAAGCCACTTTTGACCTCAGCATCTGGTGATCGGTCCAACAGTTTGCTCCACGCATGACTCAGGTACTGTGGATGTCCATATTATCACGACACCTCGTGATGATGAAGTCGATCATATGCCAGTGTCTGGAACGAGGATGCATCCAGGTGGTCTTGCGTTCATCGTTCTGCTTGAATATGGTGTACGTCACTATCAGTTCGAACTCAGAGCACAGAGCCAGTAGAAGCTCGCCATTGGAGTTGCATTTCCCAATCCCATGTTTGCCCATGACCAAGGGCCACTTGTCATTGTCTCTTTCTATCCTCGCATTGAAGTCTCCTATCAGCAGTAGCTTATCTGTACGAGGGATGCCACTGAGCACACTTGCCAGCTGGTTGTAGAAGGCCTCCTTGTTTTCGTCTGGGTTTGTCATTGTCGGAGCATACACGCTGATAATTGTAGCAAAGTTGTCCTTGCTCAGAGGTAGTCTCATCGTCATGATTCTGTCACTTACTGGCCGTGGCATTTCTGTCAGCTTTGTGACGATATCCTTTTTGATAGCAAAGCCCACTCCGGCCTCCCTTCTTTCTCCTTCGGGTTTGCCACTCCAGAAGAAAGAGTATTCCAAGTCGTTGAGACTACCAGACTCTGAGAACCTTGTTTCACATAGGGCGGTGATGTCGATGTTGTATTTGGCAAGTTCCATTGCTACTAGTGCCGTACGTCTTTGTGGTCGGTTAGCTCCTTCTCGGTCGAGGAGAGTCCTGACGTTCCATTGTCCAATTGTCAGTAGTTGTCTTCTTTGTCTTCTTCTTCCTAGCTGATTTTTCACTGTCGATGGAAGATGCGGTCGAGCAGCGCGGTCCTTGGTAACCCGGGAGACGGCCGATCCGGTATCATGTTTCGTGCAGTTGTTCATTTCATGGAAGCTGCTAGTAAAAAGTGTTGAAGTGCCGCTGGCTTTTGCAAGTTACTAGCGACACTCTCTCGGGGAACAAATAGAGGTCTCACACCGGCAAGAACATGTCAAGACAGGCGCAAACTATTTGTCCCTGCAGTGGCTGGTCGAGAGATGTTGGGAGTTCCATACACCAACCGCCCTTGATGCTGCCACAGTGACATGGTTTTCTGGTTAGGGTTTGCTCCCTTAGCCTTCGGTCCTGTCAAGAACCTGTACCACAAGGCAGTGGTTTACAACTCTGCATGGCAGGGGCGTCAAACTCCCTGAGGTATTGCAATACCTGCATTGCAATACCTGCATACCAAGATTTAACAAGAAGATTTAACAAGATTGCCACCTAGAGAATCAACTCTAGATGGCAGGTGGACAAGGAAGCCGTTTGGCTTATCGAGAGTCCAACCTATCTATCTAAGTATACCCCGCCCGTCTTAGGTATATGTCAATTTTATTTTTAAATATATTAACACTACTAGCACCTACACAATCAGCTGATAATCTGTTCCATTCGTTTACTATTCTTTGTGAAAATGAAAATGTTCTAATATCTAGTCTACACTGCTTCTTTGCTAATGTAACTCCATGTCCTCTAGTCCTTCTATCTTCCTTGACCGTGAAAAAAATATTTCTGTCAATATTTTCATACCCATTCAATATTTTAAAAACCTCAATCTGATCTCCTCTCAATCTTCTGGTTTCTAGTGTTGTTAGACCACATTCGTTTAGACGCATTTCATAACTAATATTCCTGAGTTTTGGTATAATTTTTGTTGCTCTCCTTTGTACTCTTTCTAGCATATCAATATCCTTCTTGCGATATGGCCTCCATGCTTGTATACAATATTCTAAATGAGGCCTAACTATTGTTTTATAAAGCGGTATTATTAGTTCTTTTTCTTTGTACACTATATTTCGCCTAATTAATCCAAGAATTTGGTTTCCCTTCGCTGCTGCAATTCCACACTGCGCTGATACCTTCATGTCAGCACTAATGGTTAACCCTAAGTCCTTTTCCTTTACAGTAGTATTTAGTACAGTACCACCCATTGTATATTGTGCATTTTCATTCCCATGTCCTGTGTGGAGGCACTTACACTTTCCAAAGTTAAACAGCATTTGCCATTTCTCAGACCATTCTATCAACTTATTAAGACCATCTTGTAAATGCTGTCTATCTGCATCACTTTTAATTTTCCTAAACACTTTTGTGTCATCCACAAACTTCAACACCTTGCTTGTTATGTCATCATCCAAATCATTGATATATATTAAGAATAAAATAGGTCCCAATACTGATCCTTGCGGTACTCCACTCAAAACAGATTTCCAATTTGAAACCTCCCCATCAACTACTACTCTTTGTCTTCTATCAATAAGCCATTTTTCTATCCAGTTAATCATACCATTTCCTATGCCATGGGCCTTTAGTTTAAGTAGTAATCTTTGGTGTGGCACTTTGTCAAAGGCTTTTTTAAAATCTAAGTAGATTATATCTACTGGTAATCCCTCATCTACCCACTTTGTCACATCTTCCAAAAAACATAATATATTTGTTAAGCATGACCTCGCTTTTAAAAACCCATGTTGAGATGTGTTTATCAATTTATTTTTAATAAGAAAATCAACCAAGTGATCTTTAATTAGTCTTTCTAATAGTTTGCAAATCACCAATGTTAAGCTCACTGGTCTATAGTTCTCTGACTTGTTTCTTGAACCATTTTTAAATAATGGTATAATGTTTGCTTCTTTCCATTCTAATGGAACTATTCCCTCCTCTAATGACAAATTGAACATTGTCGCAAGCGGTATGCTGATTTGATCTACAATTTCCAGCAGTAATTTGGGAGGAATCCCATCCACTCCTGGTGATTTATTATCCTTCATATCTCTTATTTTCATAGCTACCATTTTTGGGGTTACAGTTAGTTGTCCTAAATAGTCACACTCTCTCCCTTCGAACTTAGTCTCTAGTACTGGTAATGTACTAATATCTTCCCTGGTAAACACCGAACTAAAGTACTCATTTAGGTTTTCTGCCATTAAGAATCCCTCTGTTATTATGTTTCCATCACTACCTTTTAGTGGCCCGACCTTATCTTGAACTTTCTGTTTACTTCGAACATACGCATAAACACTCTTGCTGTCATGTTTTATATTGAAAGCTATTTTTTGTTCATAGCTTCTCTTCGAATTTCTAATTTCAGCTGTAGCTTGATTAAGTGCTTCTTTATAAATGGCATAGTCTTCTTCACTTCCAGTATGTCTATATATCTTCCACATCATTTGCTTGTACTTGATTTTTCTAATGGCTTCCTTCGATAAGTGTTTCTTCTTTGACCTTTTCCCCTGTTTTTTCAAGGGGACAAATTTGTCAACGACGCAGTCAATTTCACTCTTTAAGATATTCCAGCATTCTGTTGCTGTCTTATTCTTCAGTGTGTTATTCCAGTCTATCTTCGCTAAATATTCCCTCATGTCCTTATATCTTACTTTGTGAAAATTTTTCCTGTACCTTATTTTTCTGTTCCGTTCTCCTTTTACTTTGATGATAAAATGTATCTGGTTGTGATCACTACATCCCAGTGGCTCACATATATTGACATTATCAACAAATTCCTTCTGTGAGCTCAAAACTATGTCCAACACGTTCTTGCCCCTGGTTGGTTCTAACACATGTTGAGAAAGGAAACTATCTTGTACTAAATTTAGAAACTCTTGATCCTCTCTCCCAGTACTCTGTAGAGATGTCCACTGTATATGCCCCCGGTTAAAATCCCCCATAATAATAGTCCCGTTTACTCACTTCTTTTATAGCGTTGTGCATTTTTTCATTCTCTTCTATGCTTATGTTTGGACTATGATAAACTAACCCAACAGTTAATGTTGAGTTTCCTGTAACTATGTTACACCAGACAGCTTCTTCACATTCTGCTTCTTTTTCTAATTTTATTTCATAAGCCTGGATGGATTCTTTAATATATAAAATAACTCCGCCTCCCCTTCTTCCTAATCTATCTTTCCTAAACATTACATATCCTGTCATTCCTAATTCGGCATCTGATATATCGGGGGTGGCCCAAGATTCAGTTATACCTATTATGTGAGGGTCAATATCTTGTACCATAATGTTTAGTTCATTTCTTTTGTTTACTATGCTCCTTGCATTTAAACAAACACATTTATAACCAAATTCCGCAGGGCTTTCCAGGCTGTTCTTTGCTGATTTCTTTTTGCTGTCTTTAGCTATGCCTCTAGTAATTGGCTTCTCTGTGTATCCCCCCTGCGAAACTAGTTTAAAAAATTGCAACCTGTTCCTCTGTCCATAGCTTGAAGCAGGTTCTCGGAGAACACTGCTGCGCCCTTTCTGCATAGATGGAGGCCATCTCTCATATACATATCTTCTTTCCCAACAAAGTATCCCCACAAATCTACAAATCCAACTCCTTCTTCTTCACACATCTGCTCTACTAGTGCATTAATTGCCATATTCTTGCAGTTTCTATAAGTTGCACCCCTTCCCCTCATCACTGGCAATATTCCTGAGAGAATAATCTGTTCTACTCTTGTCTTCTTCAGTGTCTCTACCAACTCTCTGTATCTCCGTACTATCTTGGTTGTTCCATCCCTGTCTGCGTTGTTCGTCCCTACATGTACTAATATAGATCCTCCCTGGCCATGCCCTAATACATTCTCTACCCGTTCAGTGACATGTTCTATTCTTGCCCCCGGAAGACAAACAACAACGTCTTCTCCTTTGCTTAACGTCCTGTCCGTCTTGCGCAAAATGGAGTCTCCCATAAATACCCTTTCTGTTCTCAATGCACCCTCGATCACTGCTTCCGAGTAGCTCCTCCGTTTTGCATCTCCCTGGTTGCTGACTTTCCCCCTGCCGCTTTCTCTGTTGTTCCTTTCTTTCCTGTCTCTTTTCTTCCTGACATCTTCCTTGTTATTGACTTCCGTTTGGTCACATCTACTCTCAGTTCCTTTCTTCCCTTCGTCTTTCCTCCTGTCGCATCTACTTCTATCATCTCCTGTCCCCTTCTCCCTCCCTCCTTCTCTACTGTCACTTTCTCCACTGTCTCCTTCATGCATGGCATGTTTTCTGTTGGTTTTTCTCCATTTGTTTTCCTTGCTATCATCCTCCCTTCTCTCTCCATCCCCTTCACAAGATCCGTTAGCTTAGCTAGCTCTGCTGTCAGACCGTCCACTTTCCAACACCCTAAACATTGGAAAGTAAACCCTTCCTCCGTTGTCTCTGACCAAGACTTTCCGCACCCCGATAAGGCAAAATCCACCAAGCTGTGGCAGTGATCACATAGCAAGTGCCTCCTTGCCTTCACTTGCCGCTTGGAAGGTGCCATATTACGATTGATCAAAATCAACTTAGTTTATTCCAACTTAGTCTTTAGAAAGACTGTTTGTTTATTGTGTACAGCAACTGCAGCACACTACGTGTTATAAACAACTTAGGGTCACACACAACTCTGTCATAGATCATGCACAACTATATCATAGATCACACACAACTCTATCATAGATCACACACAACTGTGACACAGGTCACACACAACTCTGTCATAGATAGCACACAACTTTGTCAGAGATCACATACAACTGTCATAGATCAAACAACTCTGTCATAGATCGCACAAAACTGTGTTATAGAGAGCATACAGTTCAGTCACAAATCACACACAATTCTGCCATAGATCACACACAAGTCTGTCATAGATCGCACACAACTGTGTTATAGAGCAAACACAACTCTGTCACAGATAATATACAATTCTGTTGTAGATCACACACAACTGTCATAGATAACACACAACTGTATCACAGATCACACACAACTATATCACAGATCACATACAACTGTGTCATAGATCACACACAACTGTGTCACAGATAACACATAACTATGTCATAGATCACACACAATTCTCTCATAGAGCACACACAATTGTATCATAGATCATACATAACTCTGTCATAGATCACACACAATGCTCTCATAGATCACACACAATTCTGTCATAGATCATACACAAGTATCACATACATCACACGTAAATACATCACAGCTCACACAGAATGCTGTCACAGACCACCACCAAAAAATCTGTCATAAATCATATAGAAATGAGATAGAGTGAGACAGCGAGACAGAGAGAGAGAGAGAGGGAGAGATGGAGAGAGAGAAAGAGAGAGAGAGGGGTGGCAAAGTGAACTCACTTTTCTGAGCAAAGCATCTTCCGTCGTCTCCATACTTCATAGTGATGCAATATGCCATTTGGTTCAGACGGTGGTGACCATGTGAGCTGGATTGAGTAGGCCGACTGCACCAAGAGGTTGGGGGATCTGAGACCTGAGGGCACTGATTCAGAGGTAGTGCCACGGGTAGCCTTACTCTTGACACAGGCGTAAACAGTGCATACCTCCACCTGCAAGAAGAGTCACCCACGTCTAAGGCAGGTTCTGCCCAACCAATAAGCTAGAGCAGAGAAACAAACATTGAAGACACAGACCAGTTTCTGTCAAGAGTACTGGGTGTGTTATCTACTACCAATCCACTCAGTCAGCCCAGTGATCAGAATGAGGTTGATATCAATCAAATGTATGATATTTCATTCTGTAGTTGTCCAGAACATAAATGTTATGTTTGTCACATACTGGTGACAATATACCACAGCCACATCATGTTAAAGATAATTAAATAAGCATCAAAATAAACTCACCTTCCATGTACTAAAATCAATAATTTTGAAGATACAGGTTTCTAAAAACATGCAGAAGCAGCCTGCCACAGATGGAATGCCAATTAGACATGGTTTCCAGACAGGCCACCTGGCCCCAGGGCAGTCAACAATATGCAATTATCAATGAGCCATGGTTCCTTGCAGGCTGCCTAGCCTCCACAGTTGGGACAGTCCAAAGACACAAAGTATTATTTCACAGCCAACCAAGGCAGACACAAGCAAACTGTGGACATGTAGCTTTTTGGGAGGACAATTGACCTGGACACAACTGTTGGGTGAGGACAATTGACCTGGACACAACTGTTGGGTGAGGACAATTGACCTGGACACAACTGTTGGGTGGGGACAATTGACCTGGACACAACTGTTGGGTGAGGACAATTGACCTGGACACAACTGTTGGGTGGGGACAATTGACCTGGACACAACTGTTGGGTGAGGACAATTGACCTGGACACAACAGTTGGGTGAGGACAATTGACCTGGACACAACTGTTGGGTGGGGACAATTGACCTGGACACACCTGTTGAATTAGGACCACTGACCTTGACACAACTGTTGAATTAGGTCCACTGACCTTGACACAACTGTTGAATTAGGACCAGTGACCTTGACACAACTGTTGAATTAAGACCACTGACCTTGACACAACTGTTAAATTAGGACCACTGACCTTGACACAACTGTTGAATTAAGACCACTGACCTTGACACAACTGTTGAATTAGGACCAGTGACCTTGACACAACTGTTGAATTAAGACCACTGACCTTGACACAACTGTTAAATTAGGACCACTGACCTTGACACAACTGTTGAATTAAGACCACTGACCTTGACACAACTGTTGAATTAGGACCACTCACCTTGACACAACTGTTGAATTAGGACCACTCACCTTGACACAACTGTTGAATTAAAACCACTCACCTTGACACAACTGTTGGGTTAGGACCACTCACCTTGACACAACTGTTGAATTAGGACCACGCACCTGGACACAACTGTTGGGTTAGGACCACTGACCTTGACTGTGTAGATCCGGAATGGCTGTAGATGAGACAGGATGTAGGATCCAGATGTTATCATTCCTGTGGAAATCATGTGGTCATCCACATACAGGTTGTAGGCAATGATTTGTCCATTTGGAGTTTTTGGTGCTTTCCATATCGCTCTCAAGGCAGTGCGATTGACAATGGTGAGATGTGGTGAATCAAGACCCTGAGGGGCTGTAAACAGACATTGGCAATGGTAAGATATGGTGAATCAAGTCCCTGAGGGGCTGTAAACAGACATTGACAATGGTGAGATATGGTGCGTCAATCCCTGAGGGGCTGTAAGCAGACATTGACAATGGTGAGATATGGTGCATCAATCCATGAGGGGTTGTAAACAGACATTGACAATGGTGAGATATGGTGCGTCAATCCCTGAGGGGCTGTAAGCAGACATTGACAATGGTGAGATATGGTGCATCAATCCATGAGGGGTTGTAAACAGACATTGACAATGGTGAGATATGGTGCGTCAATCCCTGAGGGGCTGTAAACAGACATTGACAATGGTACAACATGGCGCACTGATTCCCTAATGGACACATTGACAAGATATGGTGCACCGAGTCCCTAAAAGGGCTGTAACAAGACATTGACAATGTAAAGATGTGGTGCACTGATTCCCTAGTGGCTGTAAAGAGAGATTTACAATGTAAAGATGTGGTGCACTGAGTCCCTAGGGGCTGTAAACATGCATATGTTGACAATGTAAAGATGTGGTGCACTGAGTCCCTAGGGGCTGTAAACATGCATATGTTGACAATGTAAAGATGTGGTGCACTGAGTCCATAGGGGCTATAAACATGCATATGTTGACAATGTAAAGATGTGGTGCACTGAGTCCCTAGGGGCTGTAAACATGCATATGTTGACAATGTAAAGATGTGGTGCACTGAGTCCCTAGGGGCTGTAAACATGCATATGTTGACAATGTAAAGATGTGGTGCACTGAGTCCCTAGGGGCTGTAAACATGCATATGTTGACAATGTAAAGATGTGGTGCACTGAGTCCCTAGGGGCTGTAAACATGCATATGTTGACAATGTAAAGATGTGGTGCACTGAGTCCCTAGGGGCTATAAACATGCATATGTTGACAATGTAAAGATGTGGTGCACTGAATCCCTAGGGGCTGTAAACATGCATATGTTGACAATGTAAAGATGTGGTGCACTGAGTCCCTAGGGGCTGTAAACATGCATATGTTGATAATGTACAGATGTGGTGCACTGAGCCCATAGGTGCTATTTAGTGTTGTCTTTACTATAAACAGAGTCAGGCCCATCTGTAGCCAATTAGCGTTTCTCTGAGCAAAAAGAGCTCAGATGGAA
>OZ024856.1:32564900-32579900 GCA_964017155.1 Oasisia sp. SBJ-2009
TCTCAAACTGTACCACACTCTCAAACTGTACCACACTCTCAAACTGTGCCACATTCTCAAACTGTACCACACTCTCAAACCGTACCAAACTCTCAAACCGTACCACACTCTCAAACTGTACCACACCCTCAAACTGTACCACACTCTCAAACTGTACCACACTCTCAAACTGTACCACACTCTCAAACTGTACCACATTCTCAAACTGTACCACACTCTCAAACTGTACCACACTCTCAAAAGTGTACCACACTCTCAAACTCTACCACACTCTCAAACTTTACCACACTCTCAAACTGTACCACACTCTCAAACTGTACCCCACTCTCAAACTGTACCACACTCTCAAACTGTACCACACTCTCAAACTGTACCACACTCTCAAACTGTACCACACTCTCAAACTGTACCCCACTCTCAAACTGTACCCCACTCTCAAACTGTACCACACTCTCAAACTGTACCACACTCTCAAACTGTACCACACTCTCAAACTGTACCACACTCTCAAACTGTACCACTTCAAAGCATACTCTAGTGTTTGTAGGGGGCGACACATTCATTGAGTAATAAAGGTGACATGACAGGGTGGCAAATGACTGTCACCTGTACACACAGTGAGTGTGACATGATACAATGTGACAAGTGACTCACCTGTACACACAGTGAGTGTGACATGATACAATGTGACAAGTGACTCACCTGTACACACAGTGAGTGTGACATGATACAATGTGACAAGTGACTCTCACCTGTACACATAGTGAGTGTGACATGATACAATGTGACAAGTGACTCTCACCTGTACACACAGTGAGTGTGACATGATACAATGTGACAAGTGACTCACCTGTACACACAGTGAGTGTGACATGATACAATGTGACAAGTGACTCTCACCTGTACACACAGTGTGTGTGACATGATACAATGTGACAAGTGACTGTCACCTGTACACACAGTGAGTGTGACATGATACAATGTGACAAGTGACTGTCACCTGTACACACAGTGAGTGTGACTTGATACAATGTGACAAGTGACTCATCTGTACACACAGTGAGTGTGACTTGATACAATGTGACAAGTGACTCACCTGTACACACAGTGAGTGTGACATGATACATTGTGACAAATGACTCACCTGTACACAGTCCATGATACTGTGACAAGACACTCACATGAACACACAGTACATGATACAGATTGACAAGACACTCACATGAACACACAGTACATGACAGTGTGACAAGACACTTACCTGAACACACAGTACACGATACAGATTGACAAGACACTCACATGAACACACAGTTCATGATATTGTGACAAGACACTCACCTATAAATACACATTACTCAATGATTGTAATGTGATACACCATGTCAAAAGACACTCACCTATAAACACACATTACTCAATGATTGTAATGTGATACACCATGTCAAAAGACACTCACCTATAAACACACATTACTCAATGATTGTAATGTGATACACCATGTCAAAAGACACTCACCTATAAACACACATTACTCAATGATTGTAACGTGATACACCATGTCAAAAGACACTCACCTGAACACACTGTGAGTGTAACGTAGTACAAAGTGTATGGCACAAGGTCTTCCACTATGAGACTTGTCACACTAGTGTTGTATATCTCATAACGAGGCACTGGGAACTTGATGATGTACATATCAATTCTGCCATTTGCTTGAATTGGTAGTTTCCATGTGACATTGACAGATGATGGGGTGAGGGTAATGACTGTGGGAGCATGGACACCCCCTGGCCCTGCAAACAAACATTACATCTTGTAGGGTCACTTGGTCAGCCCCACTGTATTCACTTAAGACTGCTGTTGAGACATTATACACACTAGTACAAGATGACATGCAAATATAGTGATATCTAATGTCTACGTGAACTGTTTCACAGCAGAATGTGATACTTCCATTTTCTTCATTTTCAGAAAACATCATTTCCATGTCTTAAAAGAAATGTTTCTGATTATAGACATGTTTCGTTGATGTACTGACAACAACTGGCTGTACACAAGAACAAAAACACTGAAAATATAAAACGGCTGCAATGTAGTAAATTGTTATATATTTTTGACATTTTTCCACATATGTGTGTATATGTCTGTCATCATTCTGCACAGCTGCATGTGTAACAAGGCAATGATTATTGGGCTGGATGAAAATGGATACGTTGCATTTGGAAGGATTAGTAAAATATTTGACAATGGTCACTTACTTGAAGACCTAGTGGTCACTTCGGCCCATGGACCATAACTGAGGCCAACAGAATTGCGCACTATAATCCTGTACTGATAGGTTGTGTGAGGAGTCAAGACGCTGGCTGTGTCCTCGTATTGTAAGGCATCTCCTGACAGGCCGGTGTACACCAGTACTTCCTCACTGGTTCCCTGCCACAACAGTTGACCACATAACAACATGCTGCATGGCATGTGCACACGGCAGGCACCAAAGACAACTGTTCATGACTGAGAACATCTCTCAAGACTCATCCAAACTATTCTATGAAAAACAGGACCTGTCATGTAAAACAATTGCCATTATATTATCGGTGTCTTCAATACAAGTACTGACCAAATGGCCAATTATACCTTAGTGCATTATCATTTGGATAACGTGATGTTCAATTAACAAACAACACTAAAAATACTGTTTTCTAATCAGTAAGATTGATTGTATCAACATTAAGCCTGAATTCAATTTAAATCTTTTACCATTTAATTAATTATATCACACAAATAAGATAATATATCTCACACTACTGGTTGATAGTTTGGTAATGATGCATTAATATGGCATACAAAAAGATAAAGAATATTTAACAACATGAAACAAAACCTTGATACAGTAACTGGTATACCATAGTTTAAAAAGAAACTAGCATTTAAAAAACAGCAGGTAATTAGACTGAGAATGTCAAGTGAGAACAGCATGTCTTAGACCCAGCTTTGGTCCTCTAGTTACACTTTGTGCCTAGAGTAAATACAAATATTGGGACTAATCCTTTTCTGTGGCTGCACCTACCCTTTGGAATAAGTTTAGTTAGCGTTAGCTCAGTTAAAAACTTTGCACAATTCCCCCATCATTTTAAAACGTACCTTAATAACCTTGCATATCCACCTATAGCTCCCTCGTGTATCCATCCATAAGTCGACAACTGGAATATTTATTGACTCTGAGATTTATCTATCCTTTTCTCTTGATACACCTCTAAGCTTTAATATATAGTTTCCAGGGATTTATACACAGTACAAATTTTCATAGTCATCATCGTACATTAGACACACTCTTTAAGTATGACTGTTGTCATTTGATAAATGTAACTAGAGAGGATGAGAATGTCTTGCCTGGAGGCGTCGCTGGATGCTGTACTGTAGGATGTCTCCATTTGGCAACTGTGGGGGTGTCCATTTGAGAAAGACAGATGTAGGAGTCTTGGAGACCAGACTGGGAGCAGGGATACCTTCAGCAACTGCACACACATGTATCACTACACATTAGACCACTTCACACTCAACTAGCAAATCAACTGCACACACATGTATCACTACACATTAGATCACTTCACACTCAACTAGCAAATCAACTGCACACACATGTATCACTACACATTAGATCACTTCACACTCAACTAGCAAATCAACTGCACACACATGTATCACTACACATTAGATCACTTCACACTCAACTAGCAAATCAACTGCACACACATGTATCACTACACATTAGATCACTTCACACTCAACTAGCAAATCAACTGCACACACATGTATCACTACACATTAGATCACTTCACACTCAACTAGCAAATCAACTGCACACACATGTATCACTACACATTAGATCACTTCACACTCAACTAGCAAATCAACTGCACACACATGTATCACTACACATTAGATCACTTCACACTCAACTAGCAAATCAACTGCACACACATGTATCACTACGCATTAGATCACTTCACATTCAACTAGCAAATCAACTTTTAAAAGTCAGGCTTCAACGTAAGTAATTTCTTACAAACTAACACAATGTTTGAGCAATGAACAGTATATTCCATTACCTTCTAAGTTTCCTGAAAAAGTCCCAGTGAATAAGTCGACTGGTTCACTGTGTAAACATTGTTGTAATATAAAAGGTAAAGTTATGTTTTTATATATTCTGTATCCAGTCCCAAAGTATTGTCCAAGGCACATTACATTTCACTCCCTAGCAGATCATTTATTATGTTCAATTAAACATTTTCTTGACTTCCCTGTGAAACATCCAGCCACACAAATACACTTTAACATTTGTTAGCAATATATATTTGGAAAGGAATTACACTACAATACCTAAAATACATAAAACACTTCAAAATCCTAGTTCAATGTGTAAAAAAACACAAATTAAGAGGCTTCACATGCATTGTATTTCATTAGCATTCAATGTCTTCTTGTATAGAGTCCACTGTTGTTAGTGGTAACCTACAGGCTTTAGTGGTGCGCACTGGTGCCGAGGAGGAACTCATGGTACAGCCTGCGATGGTGCACGCTGCCACTGCATATGTATACAGTGTGTAGGGTATGAGGTCATCAGCACGCATCGTTGTCATGTTGCCATCAACCTACAAATAACATCACACTTTCACTGTTTATTGGCATTCCCTTGTAGACATATTTATAAATAAAACATGTTTCTTGTGAGGTAATATTAACAACTAATGAAATAAACCCTGGTACTGGGCTATAGTTTTATGCATGGAATATGGCATTTGTTGAATTTATTAGGTGAAACCACAATTGAATACAGCAGCAGTGTTAGTCATTGTGACGATGACATCCACAATTGAATACAGCAGCAGTGTTAGTCATTGTGATGTTGACATCCACAATTGAATACAGCAGCAGTGTTAGTCATTGTGATGATGACATCCATGATTGAATACAGCAGCAGTGTTAGTCATTGTGATGATGACATCCACGATTGAATACAGCAGCAGTGTTAGTCATTGTGATGATGACATCCACAATTGAATACAGCAGCAGTGTTAGTCATTGTGATGATGACATCCACAATTGAATACAGCAGCAGTGTTAGTCATTGTGATGATGACATCCACAATTGAATACAGGAACAGTGTTAGTCATTGTGATGATGACATCCACAATTGAATACAGCAATAGTGTTAGTCAATATGATGATGACATCATGACTGAATACAGCGGCAGTATTAGTCAATGTGATGATGACATCCACAATTGAATACAGCAATAGTGTTAGTCAATGTGATGATGACATCATGACTGAATACAGCAGCAGTATTAGTCAATGTGATGATGACATCCTTTCACTAAGGTAGCAAAGACTGAATCAGTAAAAGACCAGATTCGACATACTACTATTGATGCAGTGAACATAAAGGAAGTTAGCATGTGGTATCTTGAATACTGGTAGAGACACTTGTGAGCATGTTCTTTTGTGAGTGTGAAGGATGGATGATGAGGCTACTAAGCCAGGAACTACCAGCCACAAGACAGCCACCAACACTGACCGTGTCTCTTTGTGTTCCATTCTCATAGATCTTGTATTCAACAATGATGCCATTCGCCCTGGTCGGAGTCAGCCACATCATGTCTAGAGTGTGGGGTGTAGGGTTGCTGATCTGTGGAGCTCTGACACCTTCTGGTTCTAGAGAACACACACACATTCTCAACACATATATGTAAACAGCACAAATACACATGCACAACCATACTGTCACATGCCACAACCATACTATCACATGCCACAGCCACACTATCACATGCCACGGCCATACTATCACATGCCACAACCATACTATCACATGCCATAATCATACTATCACATACCACAGCCACAGTATCACATGCCACAACCATACTACCACATGCCACAGCCACATTATCACATGCCACATCCATACTATCACATGCCACAGCCATACTATCACATGCCACAACCATACTATCACATGCCACACCCACATTATCACATGCCACATCCATACAATCACATGCCACAGCCCGTGACTATCACATGCCACAACCATACTATCACATGCCACAGCCGTACTATCACATACCACAGCCCGTGACTATCACATGCCACAACCATACTATCACATGCCACAGCCCGTGACTATCACATGCCACAGCCCGTGACTATCACATGCCACAACCATACTATCACATGCCACAGCCCGTGACTATCACATGCCACATCCATACAATCACATGCCACAGCCCGTGACTATCACATGCCACAACCATACTATCACATGCCACATCCATACAATCACATGCCACAGCCCGTGACTATCACATGCCACAACCATACTATCACATGCCACAGCCGTACTATCACATACCACAGCCAGACTATCACATGCCACAGCCAGACTATCACATGCCACAGCCAGACTATCACATGCCACACCCACATTATCACATGCCACATCCATACAATCACATGCCACAGCCCGTGACTATCACATGCCACAACCATACTATCACATGCCACAGCCATACTATCACATGCCACAGCCAGACTATCACATGCCACAGCCAGACTATCACATGCCACAGCCATACTATCACATGTCACAACCATACTATCACATGCCACAACCATACTATCACATGCCACAACCATACTATCACATGTCATAGCCATACTATCACATGCCACAACCATATTATCACATGCCATGGCCATACTATCACATGTCACAGCCATACTATCACATACCACAGCCACACTATCACATGCCACAACCATACTATCACATGCCACAACCATACTATCACATGCCACAACCAGCACCCTAACACAGTGACTGCATTGTTCAAGTCTACTCTCAGCACCCTAACATAGTGACTGCATTGTTCTAGTCCACTCTCAGCACCCTAACATAGTGACTGTATTGTTCAAGTCCACTCTCAGCACCCTAACATAGTGACTGTATTGTTCAAGTGCACTCTCAGCACCCTAACATAGTGACTGTATTGTTCAAGTCCACTCTCAGCACCCTAACACAGTGACTGTATTGTTCAAGTCTACTCTCAGCACCCTAACACAGTGACTGCATTGTTCTAGTCCACTCTCAGCACCCTAACATAGTGACTGTATTGTTCAAGTCCACTCTCAGCACCCTAACATAGTGACTGTATTGTTCAAGTGCACTCTCAGCACCCTAACATAGTGACTGTATTGTTCAAGTCTACTCTCAGCACCCTAACACAGTGTTCTAACACATCGTTAACGTTGCTATTTGCCACCTTTATAGAATTATTATGTTGAGGTTGTTGCTTGGACACTCTTCCACAAACACAACGTTAGTGAGGTCGTCTATGAGCACACTTCTATTAAAGGCAGTGGTTACTCACTGTCTGACTTAGTGGTCAGTGTTGACCAACTGGACATTGTGTCTCCATATGCATTGATGGCCACCACACGCATCTGGTAGTCTGTAAATGGCTGTAGCCCTCTCTTTAGGAAAGTTGTTGATGTTGTTGGCTCAGAAAACATGCTGCAAAGAGAGAATAAGCAGATCAGGCTGATAGAATCACTGGGCAGTGGGCAACCCTGAACAAACACTGTGTCTACATTGCAGGCAATTCACTGTCAGGTGTGGACAAATTCATATAACCAGGAACTTATTTCAAAGTATTATGAACTGAATTGAAATATCCAGAGTGTCAAAATATACCTTTTCCCACCTATTTGTAAGTTTTATATACCGAGATTTCACATTAAAGGATACTGAAACACTTGAACAGCCATCACCCAAGCAAAAGAACATACTTGACTCTAATCTACTTAATGTCATTTTTTGATTTTTTTCCAATGTACTTCACCAATAAACATTTCTGCATCAAAACAAGAAAAATGGTGTTGACATTTCTATGGTAGGTGTTATGTAGATCAACAAATGATTTGCATGCATGATTGAAATAAAAAGTTATATTAAATTACAATGATTAACACCCAATGAAAAAATATTCAAACACCACGCCAGTCGGTCTACATTAAAATTCATGAAGTAATAACGTGCATATTCGTATGTGCTCCATCACCAAAATGGTCATTATTTCCAATCAAACTCAATTAAACAAAGTTACATGTATATACAGTCACTTAGAATAACTTTTGTCATGTAGTTTCTTCAAACTGATTCTCTTTGTGTAGCAATTTGAAATGTTTTCGCACAGGAATAGATTAGAAAATACCCCAAACTCAGGGGAACTACCCAGACTGCATACTGCACCGTGCCATTTAGAAAGTTTTCGTTTGTTCAGGTATAACACCAGTCATGAATGGCAGGTATTTTCACTTTACACCATACGACACTATAAAGTGTGCACAAGTTGCCAGTCTCTCTGACACAGGACAATGTGTGTTTGTCTGTGTCCAGATGACTTTGGATACACACAAAGTGCAAGTGAGAGCATTAAGCTACATACAGAAAGATGGTAACACGTACTTTTCTATTTGTGAGCCCATTTGTGCAGCTCTAAAATGCAGCTGAAAGGCTGGTTCTTGATCAGCATTGTTGCGGCCCACAGCTCCCCAGATGGCTCGCAGGGAACGGGACGACGGGGAGGAGAGCACAGGTGGCTTCACTCCATCAGGAGCTGTCAACACACACAAGACACAACATCAGGGACAGACACATGACACAACACAATGTAGACATCAATGACACAGACATACACACTCCTAGACACCAATGACAGAGACAACTTACAGGAAGACAACACTAGACTTCAATGACACATACAACTTACAGGATCACAATACTAGACTTCAATGACACATACAACTTACAGGGACCCAATACTAGACATCAATGACACATACAACTTACAGGAACACAATACTAGACATCAATGACACATACAACTTACAGGGACCCAATACTAGACATCAATGACACATAAAACTTACAGGAACACAATACTAGACATCAATGACACATACAACTTACAGGAACACAATACTAGATATCAATGACACATACAACTTACAGGAACACAATACTAGACGTCAATGACACATACAACTTACAGGAACACAATATTAGACATCGTTGACACAAACAACTTACAGGAACACAATCCAAGACATCAATGACACATACAACTTACAGGAACACAATACTAGACATCAATGACACATACAACTTACAGGAACACAATCCTAGACATCAATGACACATACAACTTACAGGAACACAATATTAGACATAATTGACACACACAACTTACAGGAACACAATACTAGACACCAATGACACATACAACTTACAGGAACACAATACTAGACATCAATGACACATACAACTTCCAGGAACACAATCCTAGACATCAATGTCACATACAACTTACAGGAACACAATACTTAGACATCAACGACACATACAACTTACAGGAATACAATACAAGACATCAATGACACATACAACTTACAGGAACACAATACTAGATATCAATGACACATACAACTTACAGGAATACAATACAAGACATCAATGACACATACAACTTACAGGAACATAATACTAGACTTCAATGACACAAATAACTTACAGGAATTTGGTGTGTATATATCCTGTGTAATAGTCTATTATTCTAGGACAATCACTCAAAAAGGCAACTGTACAACTGCAAATAGAGAGCTGTGATATACTTACAGCCAATGATAGGGAGAATGAGATAGCAGTGTGGTATTCACAGCCAAAAATAGGGAACTTGAGATAGCAGTATGGTATTCACAGTCAATGATAGGGAGATTTAGATAGCAGTGTGGTACTCACAGACCATGATAGGGAGATTGAGATAGCAGCATGTTCCTCATAGCCAGTGATAGGTAGACTCATATAGCAGTGTGGTACTCACAGCCCATGATAGGGAGATTGAGATAGAAGTATGGTAATCACAGCCCATGATAGGGAGATTGAGATAAAATGTGGTACTCACAGCCCATGATAGGGAGATTGAGATAGAAGTGTGGTACTCACAGCCCATGCTAGGGAGAATGAGATAGCAGTGTGGTACTCACAACCCACGATAGGGAGATTGAGATAGAAGTGTGATACTCACAGCCCATGATAGTGAGATTGAGATAGCAGTGTGGTACTCACAGCCCATGGGCATGATGGCACGTATGTTGTTGCTCAACCTGAAGCCTTTGCTGTTGGATGCATTCACCTGCACGTAGTAGGTTGTGTAGGGTATCAGATTGGACACAGTTAACCACTGTCCACTTGTCTGACCGTGATACAAACTATGTCTCTCAGTCACGCTGGTGTAATCCCAGTTCTCTGAAATCACAAATGCCTTTCAGTTTACAGCAATTCCAATAGTACAAAACACCTGTGAAATGTCTTAGTTGCCTCAACTGGAATATGTCAGTAAAGTGAGCACTTGGAGATATGGATTACTATGATGCTCAATGCATTGGAAAATAGATAATGCTATTAATATAAACTCATATTTGCACGACCCTTTTGAGTGGCCATTCAGAGAGGGTAAAAAAACCACAAGGCAGTTATTTTGCTGGAGTCTTGTCTGTGGATGGGCTGTCTACCAGCGGGGAGACTTAGGCTCTTGGCTCTCTTTTCCCTGCTATAAATGAATTAGCTGATGGCTGTAGCTGAAAGTGAATAGCATGGAGTGCATGCACTAACTACCCACCACACTGTGCCACACTACTTGGTCAATATCTACCTGTTATTATCATTATAAAAAGTCACGGCCATGATTTTCATAGTTGAACAAACATCAGATTTATTCCTTTTTCAATGAAGAAAAACCCATTTAGCTGTGGACTAAATAAATCACTGAGTAAGACAGATAACTTATCACCTAACTAAATCACTGATGCTACTGTGTAGTAAGACAGATAACTTATCACCTAACTAAATCACTGATGCTACTGTGTGGTAAGACAGATAACGTTCCACCTGGGTCTAAATAAATCACTGATGCTACTGTGTGGTAAGATAGATAACTCCTTACCTGGGTCATGGTAGAAAAGTCCTTCAAAGTATGCATCATAAGATACATTTCCATTTGGCACTGCCACAGCATTCCACTTAAGGCTTACTTCACGTGAGTTATCAACTTTGAGATCAAGACCTATGTCTCCTTCTGGTTCGTCCTCCTGCGTGCGTGCTTTAACCTCATTGGATGAGGTGCAACCAATGACAGTGCACGCATCTATACGCAGCGTGTGTAGACTCCAGGGCTGCAGATTGTCAATGCGATGTTGTCGTTCACTGGGATGGCTGTAGATGAGCAGTGTGTTGTGATACAATCGGTACATGGTGATCACACCTGCAGAATTACATCTCACAATGAAACACAGTCAGTACATGGTGATCACGCCTACAGAATTACATCTCACAATGAAACACAGTCAGTATATGGTGATCACACCTACAGAATTACATTTCACAATGAAACACAGTCAGTACATGGTGATCACACCTGCAGAATTACATCTCACAATGAAACACAGTCAGTACATGGTGATCACACCTACAGAATTACATCTCACAATGAAACACAGTCAGTGCATGGTGATCGCACCTACATAATTACACCTCACAATGAAACACAATTAGTACATGGTGATCACACCTGCAGAATTACATCTCACAATGAAACATGATTAGTACATGGTGATCACACATGTAGCATCACATCTCACAATGAAACACAATTAGTACATGGTGATCACACCTGCATCATCACATCTCACAATGAAACACAATTGGTACATGGTGATCACACGTGTAGCATCACATCTCACAATGAAACACAATTTGTACATGGTGATCACACATGTAGCATCATATCTCACAATGAAACACAATTAGTATATGGTGATCACACATGTAGCATCATATCTCACAATGAAACACAATTTGTACATGGTGATCACACATGTAGCATCATATCTCACAATGAAACACAATTAGTATATGGTGATCACACATGTAGCATCACATCTCACAATGAAACACATACTTGTTACATAGTGATCACATCTGCAGGTTTAACAATGGAACACACACTTTGCATAGTCATCACACTCGCAGCATCACATCTCACAATGTCAGTATTAATTTATGAAGATTGTAAAAAACATTTCATTTATTTCATTGTAGTTGAACAAAATTTTTTTTTTTCTAAAGTGTAATAGAGGACATGGTTCATTTTTAATATTTCATAAAAATATTTGATTTTCAAATATATATTAGATATATTTAACTATTTGAAGTGATGGCTAAGTAGACAATCATCATTGCACAAAGACACTGGTCCCCAGTACACAAGAAGTTGGGATGGACAAAGACACTGTCCATTATGCAAAGATATTGGTCCTTACATCACAAGGAGTGACAACAGGATTAAATAGACACTGACCATTGGGCAAGCACAGCTGTTCTCCAGACACAAGGAGTTGGGACAGAGTGGACTAAGTAGACACTGACCATTGGGCAAGCGTGGTGGTCCCCAGGACAAGGAGTTGGGACAGAGTGGACTAAGTAGACACTGACCATTGGGCAAGTGTAATGGTCCCCAGGACAAGGAGTTGGGACAGAGTGGACTAAGTAGATACTGACCATTGGGCAAATGTGGTGGTCCCCAGGACACAAGGAGTTGGGACAGAATGGACTAAGTAGACACTGACCATTGGGCAAGCGTGGTGGTCCCCAGGACAAGGAGTTGGGACAGAGTGGACTAAGTAGACACTGACCATTGGGCAAGTGGTGGTCCCCAGGACACTAGGAGTGGTGACAGAGTGGACTAAGTAGACACTGACCATTGGGCAAGCGTGGTGGTTCCCAGGACACTAGGAGTTGGGACAGAGTGGACTAAGTAGACACTGACCATTGGGCAAGTGTGGTGTTCCCCAGGACACTAGGAGTTGGGACAGCGTGGACTAAGTAGACACTGACCATTGGGCAAGTGTGGTTTTCCCTAGGACACTAGGAGTTGGGACAGAGTGGACTAAGTAGACACTGACCATTGGGCAAGTGTGGTGGTTCCCAGGACACTAGGAGTTGGGACAGAGTGGACTAAGTAGACACTGACCATTGGGCAAGTGTGGTGGTCCCCAGGACACTAGGAGTTGGGACAGAGTGGACTAGGTAGACACTGACCATTGGGCAAGTGTGGTGGTCCCCAGGACACTAGGAGTTGGGACAGAGTGGACTAAGTAGACACTGACCATTGGGCAAGCGTGGTGGTCCCCAGGACACTAGGAGTTGGGATGGACTGGGAGAGACAATGCGAGGGTCAAGAACATCTTCTGGAGCACTCTCGTCTGTGGTTGCAGTGCTTGGCATACTCAGTCGACAGCCTCCGTTGGTGCAGGCCTGCCAGGAAAACAAATAACCCAGGGCGTCACAGCAAAGTCACACTGTTGATTGACTGGCTGACTGATTAGCTGATTGGCTGATTGACTGGCTGACTGATTGACTGATTGACTGGCTCACTTGTTTGCTCACTAGCTCGCTCAATCACTCAATCACTCACTCAACCACTCAACCACTCAACCACTCAACCACTCAACCACTCAACCACTCAACCACTCAACCACTCAACCACTCAACCACTCAACCACTCAACCACTCAACCACTCAACCACTCAACCACTCAACCACTCAACCACTCAACCACTCAACCACTCAACCACTCAACCACTCAACCACTCAACCACTCACTCACTCACTCACTCACTCACTCACTCACTCACTCACTCACTCACTCACTCACTCACTCACTCACTCACTCACTCACTCACTCACTCACTCACTCACTCACTCACTCACTCACTCACTCACTCACTCACTCACTGAACAAACGTTTATTCAAAACAAGACATATATAAACATACTAAAGCAAAAATGTACTATATTTGAAAGGGGCAAATATGAATTCATTTATATTTATGTAAACGTAGCCCTCATCTGTAAACATATTAAAATATTGGTATTACATTTTTGTTGTTGAAGTTGCTATTACCCTGTGTGAATGATAGCCTAGCAAGCATAATTGATACACTATTATAGATGAGTGTATTCCTTGCAATGTTTAAACTATATAATCAGTAGACATTTTGATGCATACTAAATTATGGTACTTAATATAATGGCTGCAATATGCAGGTTGGTAAGTTGACATATTATTTTTAAGAAAAGCTTAAATGTGGTTGTATTATTTGTTGTTTTTAACTCATCACTTAGATAATACCATACCCACACTCCAGACAGATACACTCAGAGACACTGATCACATGGTGGATCAAGTTCTTTGTCAATCCAAGTCATGATTTCCTCACATTGAATATGCTGTTTCATATAGCTTTGTAGTGGAAGGTATTGTATGAGTATTGTTTGAAAATATCAAAAAAAGAGTTTAAAGATTTATGTACAATTTTAATAAGTGAATCTATCCAGACATGTGTAAAGTGTAGTAATTGTACCAAGCAGTCTTCTGCCTGGAATGTGTGATAACAAAGAAATTATTGAATAAAGTCTATTGCGGTTAGCTAGGCCTACCTTGGCAGTATTGTGAATAATTCTTTTTTTGAAACTGGATGTTTTGTTTACCATTATCACATGTTTCACAGTATAACATTTAAATGATACAAGTTTGGTAAAGTAACATAAAGACAAGTAAGCATGCAGTATATCATCAGCAATTATAGTCTTAAGAAAAAAATTAAAACCTATGGAACATATGCAGAATTTGTGAAGTTAGGAATCAAAGTACATAATTGTTAGTATATGCTCCCATATTTTTATGATTTTGTGGAACTGTTGCGGGGATCTAGAGAGCATTTTATTAAAATGGGACAGGGACGGGGACGGGGACGGGGACGGGGACGGGGACGGGGACGGGGACGGGGACGGGGACGGGGACGGGGACGGGGACGGG
>OZ024856.1:32582400-32599900 GCA_964017155.1 Oasisia sp. SBJ-2009
CAGTACAAGTGTTAGGGAAGACACTTACCAGTGACAGTAAGTCTGGGAGGCAGTACAAGTGTTGGAGGAGACACTTACCAGTGACAGTAAGTCTGGGAGGCAGTACAGGTGTTAGGGGAGACACTTACCAGTGACAGTAAGTCTGGGAGGCAGAACAAGTGTTGGAGGAGACACTTACCAGTAACAGTAAGTCTGGGAGGCAGGACAAGTGTTGGAGGAGACACTTACCAGTGACAGTAAGTCTGGGAGGCAGTACAAGTGTTAGGGGAGACACTTACCAGTGACAGTAAGTCTGGGAGGCAGTACAAGTGTTAGGGAAGACACTTACCAGTGACAGTAAGTCTGGGAGGCAGTACAAGTGTTGGAGGAGACACTTACCAGTGACAGTAAGTCTGGGAGGCAGTACAAGTGTTAGGGGAGACACTTACCAGTGACAGTAAGTCTGGGAGGTAGTACAAGTGTTGGAGGAGACACTTACCAGTGACAGTAAGTCTGGGAGGCAGTACAAGTGTTAGGGGAGACACTTACCAGTGACAGTAAGTCTGGGAGGCAGAACAAGTGTTGGAGGAGACACTTACCAGTAACAGTAAGTCTGGGAGGCAGGACAAGTGTTGGAGGAGACATTTACCAGTGACAGTAAGTCTGGGAGGCAGGACAAATGTTGGGGAGACACCTACCAGTGACAGTAAGTCTGTGAGGCAGGACAAGTGTTGGGGGAGACACTTACCAGTGACAGTAAGTCTGGGAGACAGGACAAGTGTTAGAGGAGACACTTACCAGTGACAGTAAGTCTGGGAGGCAGGACAAGTGTTGGGGGAGACACTTACCAGTGACAGTAAGTCTGGGAGGCAGGACAAGTGTTGGGGAAGACACGTGCCAGTGACAGTAAGTCTAGGAGGCAGGACAAGTGTTGGGGGAGACACTTACCAGTGACAGTAAGTCTGGGAGGCAGGACAGGTGTTAGAGGAGACACTTACCAATGATAGTAAGTCTGGGAGGCAGGACAAGTGTTGGGGAGACACTTACCAGTGGCAGTAGGTCTGGGATGCAGGACAAGTGTTAGAGGAGACACTTACCAGTGACAGTAAGTCTGGGAGGCAGGACAAGTGTTGGGGGAGACACTTGCCAGTGAAAGTAAGTCTGGGAGGCAGGACAAGTGTTGGGGGAGACACTTACCAATGACAGTAAGTCTGGGAGGCAGGACAAGTGTTGGGGGAGACACTTACCAGTGACAGTAAGTCTGGGAGGCAGGACAAGTGTTGGAGGAGACACTTACCAGTGACAGTAAGTCTGGGAGGCAGGACAAGTGTTGGAGGAGACACTTACCAGTGACAGTAAGTCTGGGAGGCAGGACAAGTGTTGGAGGAGACACTTACCAGTGACAGTAAGTCTGGGAGGCAGAACAAGTGTTGGAGGAGACACTTACCAGTGACAGTAAGTCTGGGAGGCAGGACAAGTGTTGGAGGAGACACTTACCAGTGACAGTAAGTCTGGGAGGCAGAACAAGTGTTGGAGGAGACACTTACCAGTGACAGTAAGTCTGGGAGGCAGGACAAGTGTTGGGGGTAGCTGTGTAGTGCTGAGATGTGCAGTGGGGCTGTTTGTGCAGCCAACCCTACTGCATGCCTTCAGCTGAAAGCTGTAAGCAGTGTACACCTGCAATGTACAAACAAACAAACTAGTTGTAGGACGGGTGATCCAAAACTTCAGACAGTACCAATAACAAATGTACGTTCACCTTAGCTTCTAATCACTACCACCCCTTTGGAGTTGATAAAGTGGGCCCACCGCAATTCCCATTGCCAAGTGTTGCCTGAATCCGCGCGATATACTAAAATCATTGCCCTTAGAAAGAATAACGGGGATAGATTGGGGGAATAGGGAAGGTGGGAGATCGCTGCCATGTTGGTTTTGACTAAACTGCAGCACAGAGCGGTGTGGGTCAGAATGTTGATGTTTTGTAGATGATGTAAATGTAAGAAACCAATGCAATTGTGTAACGTGTGCGGAATGGCGCCATTTTGAAAGTTCATCATGGCCATTTTTAGTAAAATAGCGACATAGCCATTTAAATATCGAGATATTTCAGAAGCGTTCAATTTCTAAAATTGATCGTTTGATGGTGACCTTGTTTGGTCTCGGATTAATGCTTATTGCACAACTCCACGACAGGCATTATCCTGATGGGCTTTCGAATGATATAAAAGTTGCTTCTATTTGTGTGGGGGAGGGGCATTTAAACTCCTAACAAACACATTTTCTGAGGATTTGCCGGTCGCCCAGTTTGTCTAAATCACTGTCACGGAATGTGGCACGCTGCAGTCACATGATTTGTGCTTGCTATCAAAACATGATTCAAGACCTGTTTGCCTCGTGTTAATTTACGACAAACAACATTGCTGAAAAGGTTACATATGTCCTTTTGCTCATAGTGGCCGATGTATATCAGACTAAAGATGTATTTAATTTAAGATTCGTTGGGAAGCGTTAACGTATTTAATATAACTAATGACGACTGACTCGCGAGTGAGCAGAAACTTCACCCGGACACTTTTAACACCCGGAAAATGTAAACGCTACAGATTGCAGAGCACATCTCGAGCATTCCATCGTGTCATGCCTCGAGCGAGTGTTGAGCGATCTATTCCCAAGGTGATTTGCCTGCACACCGGGTATATGCGACTACATCTCAAGTCAAGACGGATATTCACGTTATACAAACCTGGTGTAAGTATAACATTACAATTGACACAGAATCTACGAGCCAGAATTGTGGCTTTGTGGTGAAAACAAAAGAAACGTTTAAAACAGACTGTCGTATACATATGTATGCATGTATGTGTGTGCGTACGTTCGTGCATGCCTAGTGCAGCTATGTATATACAATTTACACAGCATAGATATGACCCACACATTTTGACGCATCCGTCTTCAACACAATTGTGATCTTTCAAGTAAATGTCCATATATGTATTTCACTCAAAACAACCTTTTGCAAAAGTGCTTGGAAAATTGTAAAGAATATATGTTGGAGTTTTAACATATATATATATCTTCTTACGGTAAAATGTGATAACATTTTATAAAAATTGCAAAACAGGACTGGACCCTTGATTATTAACCACATCAATCTGTGTAATGGTTGTATGATAGTATATGAAGCTTATTAGAATGTATATTCTGGCATATTTTCACATCCCAAATATTTGGTAAGCGTACGTACTGCAAGTGTAATAGAATTGATACGGTGTGTGTGCTCATGCATGCGTGCGTGCGTGTGTGTGCGTATAAAGAGGATTGCATTTTTTACATAGAATAGAACAACTTATCAACAGCATTATCTTAGAATGACGGTGGTATTAGATGCACTATTTCAGAGGTGATATACTAACATGTAGATTGGTAACATTAAACATTGTCTCTGCGCCACTGTATATTTCCTCTTCGTCCATATAGAGAGCATATCCCGTGAGTTGGCCATTGATCTGTGAAGGCACATGCCAGCCAACTAGGATGTAATGGCCATCTGCAGCCACAATCCGAGGGGGCTCGACCATCTCTGGAGCTGTAAGACATAACAAGATATATGTACAAGATGTTACACCGACCGACCGACCGACCGACCGACCGACCGACCGACCGACCGACCGACCGACCGACCGACCGACCGACCGACCGACCGACCGACCGACCGACCGACCGACCGACCGACCGACCGACCGACCGACCGACCGACCGACCGACCGACCGACCGACCGACCGACCGACCGACCGACCGACCGACCGACCGACCGACCGACCGACCGACCGACCGACCGACCGACCGACCGACCGACCGACCGACCGACCGACCGACCGACCGACCGACCGACCGACCGACCGACCGACCGACCGACCGACCGACCGACCGACCGACCGACCGACCGACCGACCGACCGACCGACCGACCGACCGACCGACCGACCGACCGACCGACCGACCGACCGACCGACCGACCGACCGACCGACCGACCGACCGACCGACCGACCGACCGACCGACCGACCGACCGACCGACCGACCGACCGACCGACCGACCGACCGATAAAAATTAATTAAATCAATTTAGGTCATTATACAAAAATGCCTAGGCCACGCTGGCATAGGGGAAGTAGGGGCATATCCGCACACAGAGGCATGTCCGCACGCCCTATTATTTGCGCATCGCGTAACATATGGTTTGTGGAATCATGCTAAGCGGCATCGTCTAACCCCCACATCAACCACTTGCATATCCTTTTTGATAGAAATGAATAAGTAAAAAGTTATGACATAAAATGTTGTTTTAGTAAGCATTATTATGTGTATTACTTTAACTGTAAGACGTGCATATACGTTTTCTTTCATAATTCCAAATTGCATTTTAATATTTATGATGTGTGAAATAAAGGATACTTTCATAAGTAGCATTTTCGCGTAATTCAGAATTATTCACGTGTTGGATGCTTGGGGCATGTTCGCACAGGCCTGTGCGGTCAAGCCCCACCCGCTGTGGAGACGTTTTTCGAGCATCGGTGCTTATAATATTATGTAGTATACTTAGATACATATTTAGGTACTTCTGTTGCTTACCACAAATATTATAGGAAACTTTCATGTGAGATAGTATATGCTGATTATTATATAATTATTTAATATTATCAAACTTATTATATCATTCATCGCTTCGTCAATGTGTAACAGGCTAAATAATGCTGACGTCACATTTTCAATTCAATAACTTTATTCCAGACTCAACAGAGCACATACAGCAAGTATATGTGACTCTGATGTCCATATGTTTCATTAGGTACACAATATGTGCAGTATATAAAAGTACAGAACAGTGACAGTGTATAAAAGAAACATGCATACAGTTATTTCAATCAAGTGTGTATATACAAAAGCTTGTTCCAGTGTTTGCGGATCCTGGAAGTGAATCTTAAAGAAATAAAGCTTAATTGATCATTGCTCATAGACTAAAATAACCAAGATGAAAAATGATGTATAATCTATAATATAGAACGTTGCCCGTATACGTTAGTCCATACAAAGCCATGCTCGCACAGCTGACAAACTGAGTTTCTAGTTTGACTTTGCGCTTTACGAGGCTATGCTGTTTTAGCTAGAAGGCTTCAGACAAGCTGGTTTGCAAACTTTGACTTTACCCGTTACAAAATCATGGTGTTGTTTGCTTTAACTCTCAAGGAGGAATAAACGTGGACTATGATTCAAGGTCACTGCATTTTGTAAACTTTACGTATATATGAAAACTTGAAACCGGTGATTTGTGTTCTCTGTTTTTTTTAGTAATGCACGTGTCAGTAGTGTACACATACCAATACATATCATTATTGCAGTTAATGGTCAGCTCTGTGAGACCAGCTGTTGTTTCGCCATTCCTGGGGCATAAGTGTGCGGCTATGCCCCGTACCTTGGGGCATGTCCACACAAAGCTATGCCTCTACATTTGACCAAATATTTAAATATCTGATGGGATATGCGATTTCTTAACTAACTAACAACAAAGTAATATGATTGCTCATTCTGAATACTAAATATCACCCTCTTAGCACACACAGTGCATTATCTATAGGCACTATAGCTTGTTTCACCTTAAGTGTTCGGACATGCCCCTACTTCCCCTACATACCTTCCTACACGGTGGTCACAGACACTCTGTCAGTCGCCTCCGTACATCCCGCAGTTGTACATGCCACGAATGCAATTGAATAGTTTGTGAATGGAAGCAAGTCTGACAGCTGGCCTGTGGGAAGAAAATAATTGCTTGATGTTCACTTAATTACCTGACAATAGGAAAAATCATGAGATTTAACCGTGGTACAGTCGATTTCACATCACATCAACGATTCAATTCCAATGAACTTCTTCATTCTAATTGTAAAACACCATGGCAACTTAGATTCCAATTCCAAATACATTTTTGATCCTTATTTCAGTCACTCTATTATGATCCTAATTTGTATTCCAGCAAATCTGTTTGATTCTGATTACATCCACGCATTGGGATTTCTGATTCCAACATGGGGAACGTGACTATAACGCACCATGTTCCTAAGACGCATACACACACTTTCATGGAAATTGGGCCAATATTTCGTAGGCAACGATATTTTTGAGTGACCGCAAAAACAAATTATTTGAACTGTATTGGTGCTTTATATCACCGCCCATTGATTGTATTTATTCGAGAAATGACCTTAAAAATGAAAAATGCCTGTGTGCTCAAGACGCCCACTATTCTTGTCCTCAAAACGCCGCTCACCGGGTGTCCGTTTTAAGAAGATGGAGTGGGCTGACTTGGCTCCTTTGATAATTGTGATAATGTATCGTATAACGACTCTTTGGTATACTCCTCAGAACGGAGCTATATAGTTTCTTCCAGTGAACTCGTTAATCGTATGAGATTCGCCCCAAACCAAGTTACATATACAATATGAGACAACATATAGCTTACAAAACACCACATTGCAAATTTAGGTTCCTAAATAAGTCAACAGAGTCGGAAAACAGAGTCAGCATGCACCAGGACAACAATGTTGGCGTTGTGGAGACAAGCATGCTCCACAGGCATGCAAGTTCAAATTCGAAAGATGTTTCCATTCCACGGGAAGACAGGGCACATCGCCAAGTCAAAGGTCTGCAATTGCAAGTCACGTGTGCGTTCAGTGACGGAGGAGTGACCCGACGAACGAAATGACCACGTCATGGTGTACACAGTTGATGCACAGAAGAGCAGTCTGAAGAGAGTGCCTATATGCATTGGTGGCACCACGTTTGATATGCAGCTGGACACCGCAACAGATGTGTCGTTGCTGCCTGATAGTCTGTGCCGAAAACACCTGAGCCGTTTGCCCTGATTACCGACGGGTATATTCCTGTAGACGTATGAGAACCAGACAGTTGATCTGGCGAGGAAAATAATGGTGACTATGAAGTACGAAGATCAACTTGCCGCTGATCGTTGTAAGAGGCATTTATAATTTAAAGCACACCAAGTTATGAACATATATCAACTGAACAAATATGTCATCATCATCATCATGCTGTCGGTCACGATGCGACAAAAACTGCTTCCATCACTTGACTGCTGCTCTCCATTTATCTCTCTGCTGTGAGAGTGATATCCAGGAGTCGATCTTTATGTCTCTCAGCTTCAGGTTTTTCTTGATGGTATCACTGTATCCTAATTGTGCAGTGTTTCTTGTTAATATGTTCTCCAGATGTATTGTTTCATTGCCTTTTTGAATATATTGATAGACGTACAATCATCAATATGATTCTTCGTAATATAAGTAGTGCATAGTTTTGGACCAACATAAGTGAGTGTGTTTTGTCTCATATTGTATATATGTAACTTGTATATTAATATACACACATAACAGGGGTATGTTACCAAATATATTTAATGACATGTTCATGAAGCACACATCCTCACACAACTGCAATATGAGACAACATATAGCTTACAAAATACCACATTGCAAACATATATATATATATATATATATATATATATATATGTATATATATATATATATATATATATATATATATATATATATATATATAAATAATGAGAATAACATTTCTTAGCTGCTGTTTATTGCTATGTTTCAAGCTACATTTTAGCTATATATATATATATATATATATATATATATATATATATATATATATATATATATATATATATATATATATATATGACTGCAACAGTATTAATGATAGTTACTATGTCTTAGTAGTGTCACTGTTTTGTTTGTATATTTTATGTACTTTAGTTGCACATAGCTAACGTACGAATAACTATATAATGTTGGCTACTCTGAGATCCAAACTCTTCAAGAAGCAATGCTTGGTATTGTCTTTTTTGTATTAAAAAGCATAAAAAAGCGGCTTCGTTCGGAATGCAGTGGCTTGAACATGTCAAACTGAACTGGCAGAAAGTATACTGCATGCGAGTGTCTGTCTCGGGAGTACTGGAGAAACATACAGACGTTTTCGGGAAAGGACAGGGTATGCTGAAGGGAACCACTGCCACTACCACTGATTTATGTCGAGAGTGACCAACCACTCAAGTTTTTCAAACCAATTTCAATTCCTTGTGCACTTAAGAAGAAATTAGAGCAAGAACTGAACACGTTGGTACAGACAAAGGTAATTCACCCAGAGCGCTACTCTGACTGGGCTACCCCGATAGTGCCAGTTCTTAAAGAGGATGGCAAAGTTCGAGTTTGAGGAGATTACAAATTGACGGTGAACTGACAGGTGTGAAACAATTCACCAAGCTGGATTTGAGCCGTGCCTATTCACAACTCCCATTGGATGAGAAATCTAAAGAAAATGTCACCGTAAACACGCATAAGGGGTTGCTTCAGTATAATAGTCAGCATAATTTCAGCACCAGTTATTTTCCAGAGGACCATGGAAAATATCTTGCAGGGCATACCGCATGTCGCGGTTTACTTAGATGACATCATTTTGACCAACATGGGCTGTATCCAGTGCAAGTTAAAGTGGAAGCCATTCAGAAGGTTATATCCACAGAGAATGTGCAGGACCTACAAGCATTCCTAGACTTACTGAACGAATAAGGAAGAATCCTGTACAACCTGTCGACCGTGCTAGCACCATTGCACAAATTAAAGGGACAAAAGTGGTTCTGTGGACCAGTGGACTCAGCAGAAGTGTTGATCTGACGAAGCCAATACTACTGCATGGAACTACGGACTTGGCTCAGTGCTCTCGCACATCATGGAAGATGGTCCCGTGGGATTTGCATCATTGACACGCAACGCTGCAGAAAGAAATTATTCGCTGCTCGACAAGGAGGGAACCCCAATAACGATTGCATCGAAGAAATTCCACAAGCAGCTTTACGGACATTGCTTTGTGATCATGAGTGATCACAAGCCACTAGTGTCGCAGTTTGGTGAACTTGAAAAGCAGGTTCCGATCATGGCATCGCCCCACATACAATGGTGGACAATCACTTTGTATGGGTACGAGTACCAGATCCATTACAAAGCTGGCAGAAGCCATGGCAATGTGGACTGTCTCGCAGGGTTGATGCAGGATCAAATGTGTGCCAGTCACACATGTTTTAGTGGGGACACGGATGTTAACTGTCAAGCCAGCTTACAAATTTAAATGTGTCTGACAACCTGGAATGGACTACAAACACACATGTGCACTCACTTTTGAGGCATAGCTGATAATATCTATGGTTTTGGAATACTTGTTTTGCTCATTCATTTTTGTACCCGTCCACCACCCGTCCACCCATATTTATATCGGTTCACAACGGGATTTACCCGTCCAAATAACCGGGGGCGGGTCTGTGCATAACATTATGCTGTCCCAGTAGGTTGCCACTGCCGGTAACGGAGAAGGAAGAACCCGAGGAACTAGTCTTGTTAATAGAAGAACTGGACTCTTCGCCTGTGGGCGCAGCGCAGATAAGTCACTGCACTGGTCATGATCCTACGCTGGCGCATATCTTATGCGTGGCTGGTCTGATGGAAAGATCGACACGAAGATGGCACCATGCCACTGTAGAAGAGATGAGTTAAGTGTGCAAGACGGTTGTGTCTTGTAGAGTGCCAGAGCGTGGTGATTCCACCACTCTGTCGACAAGAGGCGTTGCATGAGCACACCCAGGAATTAGCAGAATGAAGAACCTCGCACACAGTTATGACTGGTGGCCAGCCATAGACGGAGAGCTGGAAGAAATGGTTCAAAAGTGTGACACACACCAACTGCACACCAAGTCACCACCCGCTGCTCCACTACACTATTGGGAGTGGCCTGAAAAGCCGTGGACTCGCATCCACATTGACTATGCTGGACCGTTTTTCGGGAAGACCTTCCTTGTAGCAGTGGGAACAGTCTTGGTTTACTACATCCAAGTCGATCATGAACTTAACAATGGTGACGGCAACAGTCTGTAATCTGAGGGACATATTTGCACAGCACGGATTGCTGGAACTCTTGGTTTCTGATAATGCTTCAAATTTCACAGTTGAAGAGTTTGAGATCTTCATGAGGAAGAATGGAATGGTCCACATACGTCTGCTCCATACCATCGTGCATCTAATGGCCTTACAGAAAGTGCCATACAGGTCGTGAACTCGGGCATCACCAAAACGGCGGGAGACAATGTCGAAACGAAACTACAGAGATTCTTGTTTGATTATCGCCGAACCCCTCAGGCGACAACCGGAAAGTCTCCGATGGAAGTGTTAAATAAGAGGAAGATGAGATCTAGGCTGGATCTCCTCCATCCAAGTCTGCAAGGGAAGGTTCACAAGAAGCAAATACAGATGAAAGAGAAGCATGACAGCAAGAAACACAAGAAAAGTTTCCTCCACGAGAGATTGTGTATGTTTTAGGCTAGGACTAAAGTGGTTGATCAGGAAGATCATTCTTGTGACCGGTCTTGTGTCATATGCGGTAGCACTCCATGACGGAAAAGAGTGTCCTCTCTGACACATGATTCGTATGTGTCAGAGAGGACAAGTGGACACTGACACCGATATTGTACCGTATTACTCTTACAGACCATTCAGTCTGGTTTTACCGAACAAAGAGATGGAAGTCTTTGCATCGATACCAGACGTACCTGTGTGTGTGACACCAGAAAAGACTTATGTCGACCGTGACAATGTTGTGATTCCCGACATTGCTGTGTCCACACCCACATCTGAATTGCTACGTGTTACTACACCTGCTAGGAAGACTGGCAGATCAGTTGTGTAACACCAGCTTGGCAAGCAGATTATGTCATGAGCTGAGTGACAGGATTCTAGTATCCACGACGAATGATCGAGGAGACACTGGGCGAGGTGCCGCTATATATGTATTCGGGAAGTAACTCTGCATACACAACTGAGAGGAAGGTCTGAAATGGTTGCAATATTTTAAACGTGTTCAACTGCTATTGTGGCAACAGCATGGCGAAGCTGAACAGTTCCGACAGAGGGCAAAGCTAAGTGGACAGAGTTTGCTATTGTATTGTATCACTCAGTAGCCCACAAAGACAGTAATGGCAGAGCTACAAGATATGGGGTTTTGTGGAGCGAGGCTCAGGATGCAGCAAAGGATAGGACCCTGTAGAGGAACACTGTTGTTGTAGCCTTATGTCCCACTGGGGATGAAGAGGCTAAGTAAGTAAAAAGCACACCAAGATAAATAACAAATAGTGTCGAGTTACTTTTACTTCCATATTTATTAGTAAGAGTAAGAGTGTTTTTAGTAAGAGTTTTTAGTTTTTAGTAAGAGTGTTTAGGTTGCGTTTCCATTATATGCCGTCACGGTCGCCAAAGGCTACGTCACACCACATACCTTTGCAGCAAGGCATAGGAACAACATATTTTTTATTGCGCGACGTCCGGTTGCCATTTTATTTAAGTGCGTTATATTTGTTAATATAATATTTTTTTTATAAAGAATGCAAGCACTTTCCATCACATAATGATGCATATACGGTTGCATTAATACCGGGTTTTAGTTCTCAACGATGGACGACAATTTACCCATAGTAGTAGACGTATAACAACACGGTCAAGTCGCCCTGCCCCGCCGCATATCATTTGTCAGGTTATCCGTAATTGTCTTTGTGTTTCCGATACAAGGCATCAGCCGAAGCGAAAGCGAAAGCAGACAAAATAAGGGAGAATATCGATCGAAAGTTATGTTGCTAATTTTAAAGTGATGTTTGTGCTTCAGTGTTGTGTCATGTGACACAGAAGAGAACGTCGAAGTGGAAGCAGAAGAGGACGCTGAAAAGGACACAGAAATGGACGCAAAAGAGAAACAGAAGCGAACGCAGGAATGAATACTGAAAAGGACCCGGAATAGAACACTGAAAAGGACACCGAAGATGGAACAAAAGAGGACGCATAAGAGGACACAGAGGAAAACCTCAACAATATGACATAGAAGAGGACGCAAAACCGGAAGTAGAAGATGGAGCAGAAGAGCATACTGAAGAGGACACCGAAGAGAACGCAGAACTAGGCGCAGAAGATGGAGCAGAAGAGGAAACAGAAGAGGCCAAAGAAAAGATCAATAAATATGACACAGAAGAGGATACAGAAATTGACGCCCAAGATGGAGCAGAAGAGGACACAGAAGATGACATTGACGGGGACACTGAAGAGGACAGCCACCATAATGTATAGTTCTCAAGGTGCTTACTGCTGACCTTTTCCACTGCTATTTCCTGATAGCGATATGTGTAAAAAGATCGTCGATCTTCGAAGTAATTTGTATTAGTAATGATAAACGGTATGTGAAGATTTCGTACCATGTGTTTTTGTAGTGTCATTGATGACGGCATCAACCGGAGGCAAGGAGGGGTCATCAAGGTTGTATGCCCGCAACATGAATTGGGTGAGTTGACCAGTGCGTCCAAGTGGCAGTCTCCACTCAGCCTTCACCTCATAGCCACTGACCACCTGAGGTCTCTCCGGCCCAAACACCGTTGTTGGGGCTGCAACAGGCAATATATATATATATATATATATATATATATATATATATATATATATATATATATATATATATATATATATATATATATATATATGTTATATCTAATTCACAATAGTCCAGTGTAACATGACACTTGTTAGAATAGTGCACTTTAACTTGGCTGCCATTAAACCCACATGTCATGCGTACTGTGGCACTTCTGAAATTTGTATCTAAACAAATAATCAAACAATTCGTCAGGAACATAGGCTATGCAAGTTATCTTGTAAATTATTTTGTAATCGTACTATGTAACTTTAACAATTAACTGGTACACATAACACCACATATTCGGAGCTTTATAAAAGTAGGTCACGCGCTGCTTTTAATGCAGCCGACCTTCCTTCCTTCCTTCCTTCCTTCCTTCCTTCCTTCCTTCCTTCCTTCCTTCCTTCCTTCCGTCCGTCCGTCCGTCCGTCCGTCCGTCCGTCCGTCCGTCCGTCCGTCCGTCCGTCCGTCCGTCCGTCCGTCCGTCCGTCCGTCCGTCCGTCCGTCCGTCCGTCCGTCCGTCCGTCCGTCCGTCCGTCCGTCCGTCCGTCCGTCCGTCCGTCCGTCCGTCCGTCCGTCCGTCCGTCCGTCCGTCCGTCCGCCCGCCCGCCCGCCCGCCCGCCCGCCCGCCCGCCCGCCCGCCCGTCCGTCCGTCCGTCCGCCCGTCAATGCTGTTGTGGTCTTGTAGCACCACAAGACAACACGGAGACTGTCTGAATCCTGAATCATACCTCCAATGTGTGTGCGTCCCATCGCCCATTCACTCATCACAGAACCAACATCATTTGTTGCCTCAACCCGATACTGGTACTCTGGAAACAAATCCCATTGTTATCAGTATCATCACATATGACGTGTCACTGGCATGACATGTGTTCAATTGTTTCCAGAGTGACCTGTCTAGTTGTTAATGTTGGCCATATCGTGGTCTGGTGAGGGAGCAATGCAATGTTTGAAGATAGTAGGTCTGGCCTACCAGCGAATGCTGGCCAGTTGTTCTGGTTAATTAGTAACTTGCGCACATTAATGGATCTTGTAATTAATTCTGGTCAATATGACTCTGCCTGTTGATTTCGGTAAGTGAATTACTCAGTGTTTCCAAGTTGCAAACTTTCTTTGTCACCATATGATGATTTGTGGTTTTCTTATATAGGTGTATGTCTTTTTTTAAATATTGTTTAATGTTGTCAATCTTAAATATAGCTGTCGTAACCATTACCAGCAAAGTGGAAGAGAACGTACGAGTGAAGGTTCGAAGGCCTGTATCAGCAGTCTCCAAGTCACTGCCATTGTATACATGAGCTTCAAGAGAAGCCTTGCAGGTTTCCAATTCACCAGGGAGAACAATGCTGTTGGGACACCCATCAAGGTTATATCCCACTCCTTCTTCCATGTACATGCCAATGTCATATGGGCTATAACTAACCGAGATGTCACGAATACAACCTCCAAAACCTGCGGAACAAAGTCATCAAATATATTATCGTAATAGTTAGCTTCAAATGATACAATGAACCATGTCAAGCTAGTGTTTCATTAACAACAACAGTGATAGTGAACCAGCAAACATTGACGTCTTCTAGACTATTTTTACGGCATTTGTTATTACCAGGCATCCGTACTTGCCAGTCACCCACAGGATGAGGAAAACACTATTTATGTTTACCTTTAGAAAAAAGTAAAACCATTTGTGATTTATAGACATTGCCTGCGTTATAAGGTGCTGAAACTTTAAATGTGCACATATATGTATGGGATAATGCAACATGAAGGTATGCTTGTCTGGAAATTTATGTTCTAGTATGAAATACACTTGGGTACGCTCAACATGTTCGCTTTAAACTTATATAATGGAACAGGATTCACCCCTGCAGTTCCCACCACCTTCACTTATCACACACACACACACACACACACACACACACACACACACACACACACACACACACACACACACACACACACACACACACACACACACACACACACACACACACACACACACACACACACACACACACACACACACACACACACACACACACACACACACACACACATATCAGCACGAAAAAAAGGTAGAACACGTGTCGTTTACATTATTGAACTGTTTTATTACTTGAAATATATTATTATATCCTGCTTTAACTGTGATTAGATTGTTTAGTAATAATTTTGTTCCTACCCACCTACCTCGTCTACACCTGGGGCATTCAATTATGTTTGGTGTTAAATGACATCATTGATGCTTGATGAGCAGGATATACAATGCGGTGTTCCATGTGGTAATGCTGTGTTTGATAATTTTAGGGATTACTGTATATACAAAGGGGTTTTGGAGCGCTACGACGCTTTCCCCTTCTGCGTAAGGATTTAGTTGATTTCCCTCACCTTTGCTTGTAGTCAAATGTTTAGAATTATATAGGTTAAGGCTCAATTTGTATATTTTATTCTATCATGTATATATATATATTATTTTTAATGTTGGCTTAATACAAAGCCCTGGTACACACAAACATCTGACTTGTCATTTACAGCAAACTAGCTATGATTCCGAGTCATTAAGTCCACAATACCAGCAGGAGCACTGTCCCATATATATATATATATATATATATATATATATATATATATATATATATATATATATATATATATATATATATACATATATATATATATATATATATACATATATATATATATATATATATATATATATATATATATATATATATATATATAAAAGGAAATACCTCATATATAATATATCCTTATTTATATATAATTATATATATATATATATATATATATATGTATATATATATGTATAAGGAAATACCTTATATATATATTATATATAATAAGAAAAGATCAAGATCTCTCAACGCATACACACACATATATATATATATATATATATATATATATATATATATATATATATATATGTGTGTGTGTGTGTGTGTGTGTGTGTGTGTGTGTGTGTGTGTGTGTGTGTGTGTGTGTGTGTGTGTGTGTGTGTGTGTGTGTGTGTGTGTGTGTTACAATTATAAGTGTAACATACTTCCTTGGACAGGGATGTCAAACGTCTTGATGAAATGTTCAGCATTTGAGCCAGGTTTGATGCCGCCAATGTACAGAACAGACTCAATGTCCAGCCCCGTGATCATTAGATTTTGTTCGCCGTAACGTACTATTGTCTCGGATTTGCCGTCCAGTTTCATGGCCAAGCGCTGCTGGTTTTTGAGAATGTTGGCATTATGCCACTTTCCATCGCAGGTTGTAACGTACTGAGTGTTGTTGTACATCATTTTGCTAAGTACCGTACCATCACAGAACTCGACATGCAAGGAACCATTAACAAGTTGTACGAGGAAGTAGACATTACTGCCTCCATGTGCAAAAAATATCACCCCGTTGCGCATCTCAGTACGGAAGTTAAACTCAATCCTGAAGACATTACCACCCTTAAACTCCCCTTTTCTGTAAACCACATAGCCTGCAACAAATAAAATCGTTCATATAACATCTCCCATACATTCATAATATATATATGTATACATATGTATATATTTTGTTTATATATATATAATTTATATATATAATTTATATAAATAATTTATATATATATATATATATATATATATATATATATATATATATATAAACACACACACAAACACACACACACACACACACACATACAACCACACAAACACACACATTCATAGTACATACATATAATATTTATTACATGTAGTATGGATGTGTGGAAGATGTAGGCACTTTTGGAGATTAAATATGTCCTGCTTATGTTATTATGTACACTATTTCATACACACAGTTATATATTACGAGTTAAACTATGTTTAATTGGTATAGTACACATTTGTGCATGATATAGCATCAGGGATTCCGAAATAGTTTGCGCTTGCATATAGAGGTTTTATGGCTGTCCCGAGGCAATTGCTTTTAGAGCAGTGCTGTAGGGGGAGCTTGGATTCAGGACCACAGGGGAGCTTTGAACCTTGAGAACTTCGCTAATTCTTTTCTAACGCTTATTTGTTCATATACTATGGAAGCAGGCCAATTTACAACTTTATGGCCATATACTAATAACGTACGACTCATGGCGCGCAAAGTTATGATTGTGCATGCGTTTTGAACGATAACATATGTTTGAGTAAATAGTTCGTGTTTTGTTGTTTTCTTTATGCAACTACCACAAGGAAAAATAAGTTGTCGAAAATGTCATATTACCATGAGGAATGCATATTATGTTGATGTGTGAGACAGTTTTTAACATGTGCTATTCTATTTTTCGATTTTACAAGGACGTTGCATGTAGATGTATGATCCGGCAGCTATGAGCCAGACAGAGTTCGGGATCCGAGGAACCAGTTCTTGGCTGGTACAACATCGCACATTTGCGTTCGATATGGTCTGTTGGTAATGTTCACATAGTTGTATATTATGAAAGTTTAAGGTTAGGATATCATAAAGCAAACATTTCCTGTAAACGCGGTATAGTACAGTATCAAATTCGTAGAAATAAACAATGAGTTAATATTTAAACAGTAATTAACATAGCTTTGCTATATATAATTCTGCTATAAACTGGAAACGTTTATTAGGTTATATTACCACAAAGAAGAAGAGCGATATGTGAAAAGCCGGTTGCTTAGGACATCTATGGTGTCCGAAACATTAGATAAGTTACTGTTGCTTTCAGTCCAGACCGGCTAGCGAGCGATAAAAAGGGCACAATGAATGAAAAGTGTCTTGTAAATATGAAAAGAAGGGAGTGCCACATCTGATAGAATATAAACAATTGGCAATACACATTCAATAGATTATAGAGTAACTTGCAATATATGTTTTCCAACCTATTGTTGCCATTCATGGAAATTTATGTTCGATTGTGTGATGTGCAG